>JACXGI010006151.1:0-43264 GCA_016801175.1 Esox masquinongy | reverse complement strand
ACATCCAACTACTCATGCCTCCATGGAGCTTAGCTTTGAACCCAGCTTGTGAAGCATGAAACCAAAACAGACTCCCCGCATCAAAACTTCCACGCCCCCCCCCCCCCTCGATCTCCATTAGAGCAGCTTTGACCAACCATCCAGATTCCCGGAGTGTTGTTTATTCTTTGGGTAATGTGCTGGCTGGACCCATTATCCAGGACCACTAAAATATCTTGAGGTTTTCTTTTGCTTATTTGGTTTCTTGGAAATCCTCATGAGCGTTCCGTACATTTACTGAAGCAATGCCTTCAACACAGGGAACCCGCTACAGAACAGATTTCAAAAAGCCTAAAATGCAAATTCAAGTTAATTCATAGAGCCAAATGTACCTTAAATAGGATTCAGTGCTTCCTTGGGGCTGTGTGTGGCTGTTTGATGTGAGGACATAAGCTGCATTAAAGCACCCCAATTTTCATCCTACAAAATATAAGCCCTCCTAATCCACCCCCACACATCAAATCTTCTCCCAACATCAGCTTCATCCTGCCCCTGGCATCACCCCAACCCCCACGCTGCCCATCTTGGGAGCGTGTTCAGGGGGTTAGCAATGTGGGGGGGTTAGTTGTGCTGCTCTGCGGGGAAACAATGCCACCATGTCACCCCATGTCTTTGTGAGGGGGGCAGTGAACAGGCAGAGGGGGTTATGTTACTGTGTCAGCATCCCCCCTAGAGCACATCTCAGGCAGGCAGGGCCCTAACTACCCAGACGGGGGGAAAGATCCATTAGATGTGGGTCAGTGGTTGAGTGGGTAAGGATGTGCGTCTGTGTTACACAGCCTTGACAGTGCCGCAGCACAGGGTGCCAGGGAGAAGGCGGGACATTATAGTCAGAGCCAATTAACAGTCTAATTAATTTAATACCATCTCCCTCTCTGACACTTCTATTACTGCACGTTCCCTGAAACATTTTGTTTCCCTCCCTGAAACATCCATTGCTCCACGTTCCAGCCACATCCACTGCTCCACGTTCCAGCCACATCTATTACTACACCTTCTAGTTCAAATCCATTACTCTGCCTTCCGGCCACATCCATTACTCTGCCTTCCGGCCACATCCATTACTCTGCCTTCCGGCCACATCCATTACTCTGCCTTCCGGCCACATCCATTACTCTGCCTTCCGGCCACATTTATTACTAAAGCTTCCCATCAAATGTAGTACTCCGCCATCCCGCCACACCTATTAGTACACCTCCCCCCTTTCTGAATTCAGTTGAAATGGTGTTTCATTGTGATGGGAAACATATTTACAATGTCAAAGCAAATAAAAAAGAAAAGAAAAATACAAAAAAAAGAACAAAACAATTAAATAAATATTAAATAGGACAGCAACAACAGCAATCAGACTTTACCAGTTGCCTTACACACAAGATCTCTCCTACAGCACAATGCGCACATTTTGCTGGAGAGCTCACAAAGAAAAACATAGAAAACAAAGAAACACAGATGTAACATTTACCACACATACACCAGACACAAAATTAAACCCATTCAGTCAGTCTATTTAGCCTTATACCAGTAGGTGTCAGTTTGAATGGACCAGTACAATCGCTAGGAGGAACTGACAGGCCAGGGGTGGGAGGAGATTATGACCACCCCCACATAATTCCTAGTTCTAATCCATGATTGTCTGCTTCTCACTGGGTCACAGCAAAACGTCTCTAGCAGTGTGTGTGTGTGTGTGTGTGTGTGTGTGTGTGTGTGTGTGTGTGTGTGTGTGTGTGTGTGTGTTCCTAACTCCACAGTGATGCTCCTGATTTATAAAAGCTCCCATATCTAAAATCAGACATGTTTACAAAAACACACCACTGAAACACTGAAGCTTAAGAACTTGATTGAAAACACAATCACGGAATAAAATATGAAGCCACTAAATGCATTCCTCAGGTTGACTTACAAAGTGACCAAGTCGCTATGAATAAAATGTTTTATATAGGGATGCACCAATCCAATACTGGCATTGGAAATGTGTCCAATACTGGATCGGGTATCAGCTACAGCGAGTCTATGTAATGAGCTGATGCCATGAAATGGATTATCCTAACAATATGCGGTATAAACATAAATTGTTGATGACAGAAAGACTGGGAACATGCGGGCTATGACTAGTGAACTCAACAACAACCACATTAATGTTTGGAATAACTTTACACTTGAAACAGCCAAACAAGTAGTTGCAAACTTTTTAAATCAAGTATTTAAAGGGGTGGCAGTAAAGAAGCGTAAAATAGCTAGCTAACCCCAGCTAACTAATACCAGCTCTCTAAATCAGCTAACGCTAGCTAAACTGTTAGGAAAATGTTAGTTTGTCACCCCCCTAGTTTTCACTGCAGTGACTTATTTGTTCAATAGGTATCCACTTTCCGATTGCTATAGAATTTCCACAAATGCCTTACTCTACCTTGTAATATATTTGAACATATGTTAATAAGATTTGATTTTGTTACAATGTTGCAAGTTCCACTTTAAATCTCAGGGTAATATTGAGAATGTTGTTAATAAAAAGATGTATGGCGTACAATTCAGTCATGTACAATAATTATGGGAATCATATCATGTGAACAAAATGAAAATGGCAGTATTGGATTGGTACTTGGTATTGGCAGATACTCAAAGTTAAGTACTCAGAATCGCTATCGACAAAATAAAAAGTGGTATTGGTGCATGCCTAGTTTTATTATTAAATTACAGTCGATTTGATTCAATTTAAATATTTTTATAATAACTCACTACTAAAATGTAGTATTAACATAACCTCTCACTGGCATCCATCAAAACACTGTTGAAGCTGTCCAAATTAGAGGTTAGGGCCTGTGGACTTTGGCCCTGCATCCCACCACAGAACAGCCGCATTTAACTAGCCAAACTGTAACCCAATCTCCTGCTGTTCTAACCTGTCTCTGGCCTGGACTCTTAGGGTGACACCTCCTCGGAAGAAGCTACTAACACTTCATTAACAATGTATTAGCTCTATATACTCCAGTGCCCACAGCAGTTCTAGACTAGAGCACCCTGCCGCAGTGTGTTTATTTCATCACCATGGCTACCAATGCAGAGCCTGGCCCATGCTTTCTGAAATCGAGAGAAGGACTTGGTAATTTAGGGAGATGTCATGGTCTAGATTCAAATGGGGAACAGATAGAAAGAAGGGGGGGTGAGATAAAGAGAGAGGCATGCTAAGGCTACACAAGTGATACCCAGTGAACCTTTGAAGCTAGTTTATATTGGTAGTTACAATAACGTCTAAAGTTCATAAAATCCAGGCTAGGACTTAAAGGGTTAGTGTGTGAGTGACTGAGGCCGAACAAGACTTCTAATTGGAAAGAGAGATGCAGAGAGCTATAGACTGAAGAAGGGCTGTGAATGTGTGTGTGTGTGTGTGTGTGTGTGTGTGTGTGTGTGTGGGAGAGAAAGAAAGGCAGTTAGAAAAGAAAAGAGTGTGTCAGTGTGTTTGCAGTCAGCTGTGGTTTGCAGGTGTGGTCATCAGACAGGACAGACCCTCCCCTACAACACCCCATCCCTGGCTACATTCCTCGGAATCCTCCCCTTCCCACAGGAGGAAGGAGCACGTGTCTGGTGGGCGAGCGCGCGCGTCTGACAAGATATCACTGGGAGGAAACAGAGAAAGAGAAATTGACATAGGTCCGTGTTTACTGGGGGGTACAAAATTGGATCCTGGCAAGCAGCCTAGCAGGGAAAGAATGGTGTTGGGGCTGCCTCTGACCTGGAGCCGGGGGTGAAAACAGACTGGATGGGAGGCGACCACTTCATGAAAGAGGAGGGAGTGTGTTTGTGTGTCATGCTAGATGCTGTAGCACCAGAATTTGTGTGGACGTCTTGAAACAATGCCAGAAATGCCCTTCTCTGCTGTTTAGAACAGAGTGGGAGGCTGCTGGGAAGTTTCCTTTCCAGCCTCATTCCACAGAACAGCCCAATAAAGCCCAGTAGAACTGGCCTATACACGATCAAACATAAATAACCAAGGGGAAAATGCTACCATCACATACGTAACGTCACCACAACACTAACAGGAACATTGGTCACCAGCTGAAGTCGATGCCTTTTGTACTTTTCTGTTTGGTTCCCATTTCCTCAGGACTCCCCTGGGAATCAATATGAAAAATCTCTCTATTTCTAGAGAAAGCCTAAAAAGGGCTCGTCTGGTCTGGGTGAGTTTAGCTTTGAGGTCCTGAATGGTAATGTTGTTGATTACCATTTAGGACAACTTTCAAATCCTTCTAGCTATCCCATTAGACCCAAAGGACCTTTTAAGGCAAAACCATTTCAGGCCTTCAAAGAGTAAGGGTGATCTCCATCTGTGAACACACATTCATATACAGTTAAATGTTGAAGGCAACCGGCAAGCCCTTTAAGCTAGTTTGAAAGAAACTATCCTGCTAATCCAAACTGTACACTCCTTCATCCTTAATACTCTCCTTTTACTTCCAAATGTTGATACAGAGAGCATTGTTGCCGTTACCAGTTCATGTCATATCTACAAACAGTGACCAAAGCTAACAGACCAGTTTGAGCGATGCTAATATGAGATACTGACAGGATGAGGATTTCAGTTCTGCTTAATTCAACTGTCAGCACTCTGCGTGGGACACTGACACTGCCTGCCTGCGCGCGCGCGCGTGTGTGTGTGTGTGTGTGTGTGTGTGTGTGTTAACCGGGGGTTTCCAGTGACGGGACACAGTTGTAATGCCAGTAACTGTGTGTGTGTTTTAACTGGGAATAATGTTTGTAATGCGTGAACCCAATCAGACAGTAGGAGGTTACAGTGAGGGAAAAAATGATTTGATCCCCTGCTGATTTTGTACGTTTGACCACTGACAAAGAAATGATCAGTCTATAATTTGAATGGTAGGTTTATTTGAACAGTGAGAGACAGAATAACAACAAAAAAATCCAGAAAAACGCATGTCAAAAATGTTATATATTGATTTGTATTTTAAGGAGTGAAATAAGTATTTGATCCCCACTCAATCAGAAAGATTTCTGGCTCCCAGGTGTCTTTTATACAGGTAACGAGCTGAGATTAGGAGCACACTCTTGAAGGGAGTGCTCATAATTTCAGCTTGTTACCTGTATAAAAGACACCTGTCCACAGAAGCAATCAATCAGATTCCAAAGTCTCCACCATGGCCAAGACCAAAGAGCTGTCCAAGGATGTCAGGGACAAGATTGTAGACCTACACAAGGCTGGAATGGGCTACAAGACCATCGCCAAGCAGCTTGGTGAGAAGGTGACAACATTTTGTGCGATTATTCGCAGATGGAAGAAACACAAAAGAACGGTCAATCTTCCTCGGTCTGGGGCTCCATGCAAGATCTCACCTTGTGGAGATGCAATGATCACGGGAGGATCTTGGCAATGATCTCAAGGCAGTTGTGACCTTTCACCAAGAAAACAATTGGTAACACACTACGCCGTGAAGGACTGAAATCCTGCAGCGCCCTCAAGGTCCCCCTACTCAAGAAAGCACATGTACAGGCCCGTCTGAAGTTTGCCAATGAACATTTCAATGATTCAGAGGAGAACCGGGTGAAAGTGTTGTGGTCAGGTGAGACCAAAATCGAGCTCTTTGGCATCAACTCAACTCGCCGTGTTTGGAGGAGGAGGAATGCTGCCTATGACCCCAAGAACACCATCCCCACCGTCAAACATGGAGGTGGAAACATTATGCTTTGGGGGTGTTTTTCTGCTAAGGGGACAGGACAACTTCACCACATCAAAGGGACGATGGATGGGGCCATGTACCGTCAAATCTTGGGTGAGAACCTCCTTCCCTCAGCCAGGGCATTTAAAATGGGTCGTGGATGGGTATTCCAGCATGACAATGACCCAAAACACACGGCCAAGGCAACAAAGGAGTGGCTCAAGAAGAAGCACATTAAGGTCCTGGAGTGGCCTAGCCAGTCTCCAGACCTTAATCCCATTGAAAATCTGTGGAGGGAACTGAAGGTTCGAGTTGCCAAACGTCAGCTACAAAACCTTAATGACTTGGAGAAGATCTGCAAAGAGGAGTGGGACAAATATCCCTCCTGAGATGTGTGCAAACCTGGTGGTCAAATACAAGAAACGTCTCCGACCTCTGTGATTGCCAACAAGGGTTTTGTCACCAAGTACTAAGTCATGTTTTGCAGAGGGGTCGAATACTTGTTTCACTCATAAAATGCAAATCAATTTACAACATTTTTGACATGCGTTTTTCTGGATTTTTTTGTTGTTATTCTGTGTCTCACTGTTCAAATAAACCTACCATCAAAATTATAGACTGATAATTTCTTTGTCAGTGGGCAAATGTACAAAATCAGCAGGGGATCAAATAATTTTTTCACTTACTGTAATTGTCACCTCTAGTAATAATTGCCAGCGATCCTGTCTGGACCCCCTGCTTCGCCAGCCAATCCCAGCTGCAGATTGATTTCAGTTTCAGTCTCAATAATGCCAGGGAAATGGGAGCAGGGGGTTAAAAGGGCACCTAGTGTAGATGTGGGCCACATACAGTACCACTGTATTCCACAACGGTGTCAGTCTGCACACAGGTTCTAACACGTGGGAACAATGTAGAAGCAAGCTTTAGATTTGAGGCCGTAATGTGAGGGTTATGGGGATTGTGTGTAGGCTTTTCATACCTGACTCTGAAGAGCAGGAGCAGAACAATGTGACCTGTTCTCTAGTTCCAGTGTTACAGCCTACACACTATGTAATCACAGTTAATGGGGGCGGTCCCATCTTCATCGCTAAGCCAGAAGCCCTGCGATGACCTGGGAAAAGAGCATCTAAGGAGGTACTTCAACAGCCGGGGAACAAATCAGGGAGGGATTTCTCTTGCAGCATAAGCATGCATACTTGAGTTGACCTGACCTCGAGCTCACTTTCTAATCATATAAGTAGTGGTGTATCATCGCCACATCTCCTCTTAAGGATTGCCTGTCATCTAGCTAACATAATCCATCGCTCAGGTTTAGTTATACAGAAAGCTGTTGAAAAGACGCTCCCTCTGACTAACTGACAGCTGATGACTGAAGAGAAGCTAAAAAGCCTCTGTTAGTAGCCTTGAGTGTGTGTGCGTGTGTGTGTGTGTGTGTGTGTGCGCGCACGCGTGTCTAGGCCGTTAATGTGATGTTGTGATAACGGATTAGTGACAAAGATCTTGGGATTGAACAGCTGTCAACAATGCTTGCATTCACCTATAAGGAACAGGACAATACATTAGTATAATTCACTCTAATAATGTTTTTGCATTGTATTATATCTTTGACATGACCTCATGATGGCATGGGTGATGGAATGCTGAATGACAACTGTTCTTTAGTATCAGAGAGAGTACATGATTGAATGGCACTACCAATTTTGCAACCAAACACATAAGATCATGTAAATATATTTGTAACCTACAGTCCCCCTCCCAGAATGCCAAGAACCTTGGCAAGACCCTGGACAACGGCCATTGTTAGAGCAAACATCAACATTACTCGCTCCTGCAGGTTCATACTGTACAACAATCTTAGAATATGACCTTACTGCACAGGTACTAATTCATGCACTTGTCATCTCACATCTATACTACTGCAACTCACTGTTGTTAGTGTTCCCTGCTTGTGGTATCAAACCCCAGGATCATTTCCAGAATGCTGCAACCCTTCTGGTGTTTTCCCATGTCAACCCATTCCTCCACACACTCCACTGGCTTCCTGTTTAAGCGTGCATCCTTCAAGACCATGGTGCTTGCCTACAGAGAACCTTCAGTCAATGTCAAACCCTAAAGAAAAATATTTTCTTTCTTGGCCATCCCAACCCTACAGGAAGGCAGCTCCCACTCAGCCCAGTCAAAACTCTTCTCTTGTCCAGGAACCCCAAAGATGGAACAACCTTTTACTTAAGGCAAAGACAGCAAAGTCCCTCAACATTTTCTAAAAAAGTTGGGACAGAGGCAACAAAAAGAATGGAAAAGTTGTGTAATGCTAAAAACCTAAACTTGATGGAATATCACACAACTACTTATGTCAGTAAGGTGGCAAAATGTCAGTAACATGATTGGGTATTAAAAGATCATTCCAGAGAGGATAGGTCTGTCAGAGGTGAGGATGGGGAGGGGTTCCCCACTCTCTGAAAGACTGTGCAGACTAATAGTGCAGCAATTTAAGAATATGCCAAAAGGTAAAATTGCAAAGAGTTTGGGGATCTCATCATGTATGGTACATAATATCATTAAAAGATTCAGAGAATCCGGAGAAATCTCTGTATGCAAGGGACATGGCCGAAAAACAATATTGGATGGCTGTGATCTTCAGGCCCTCAGATGGCACTGCATTAAAAACAGACACGATTCTGTGGTGAAAATCACTGCAAATCAAAATTTGAAATAATTTTTGGGAATCTTGGACATCACATCGTCTGGGCTAAAAAGGGGTGCATTAGTGCACATGGCATGGGTGACTTGCACATCTGTGAAGGCACCATTAATGCTGAACAATATATGCAGGTTATGGAACAACATATGCTGCCATCCAGACGACATCTTTGTCATGGAAGGCCTTGCTTATTTCAGCAAGATAATGCCAAACCACATTATGCATGTGTTACAACCTTACCTTCATCTAATAGAAAGAGTGAGAAAAAAAAGTGTTCTTAGTTTCTACCTGGTAGTCAGTTGCACTCACCTAGTCTTCCAGATCAGTGACCAATTTTGCAAAAGCATCACATGGCATCATGGCAGCATAGTAGGAGGAAAATTAAAGGTGCATTTCACAGCTTTTGGCCACTGGTTGTACAAGTGGTACTGTTGAGCCAAAACTGGTATGCAAAAACTGCAAAATGTCATCAATGTGTCCCATGTCGTCAATATTGTAATACATTTACATTGTTAAATTAGGATGTTAATAGATCTTCAACTTTCCCAAATCCTTTAGGATTTGTGACATGGATGTATATAATTTGATATCAAGTTATTGGCTGAGGATAAATAGTGGGTAAACACTAATGAAAATATACCGACAGGGGACAAAAACCTGAATAAATGAGTGGAGGAACAGAACGGATGCAAATGCTGCCATAAAGGCTCATTGCGTTATACCGTTAATTCATTAACATCCTATCATGGTCTGTGGCAGATATACAAACGCTGAGCAGACTCAGTTGATCTCGATATTGGATCAAGATGACAATAGGAAGGGATCTGAGTGACATTGAAAGAGGTCTCACTATTGGGTCTCTTCAAGGATGACGATACCCAGATCCACAGGGCACGGAGGATCACTGAATGGTTTGATGCGTATGAAAATGATGTGAATCATACGCTACATCTCCTATAGAACACCTATAGGAGTTTTTGGACGGACGTGTTAGACAGCACTCTGCACCACCATCATTAAAACATAAATGAGGGAATATTTTTTGGAAGAATGGCATTCCATCCAACCAGCAGAGTTCCAGAGACTTGTAGAATCTATGCCAAAAGGCATTTTATGTTTGCTTTTACTTTAATTTCTCACCACTCTGTGTATTGAGTTACTTTGCCAATGAGTTACTTTCAAAATGTTGATTTACCCAGGTGTGTTCTTGCCCAGGCATAACCCTTCAGTTTTCAAAACCAATCAGAACTGTTGGATAGTTTCCGCATCTTAAAAGCTTGGAGGCACTCAGAGTTAGACTCCCTTCTAAGAAACTCCCACTAAAAAGTAACGTTGGTGGGCGGGGCATAGCGTTTTGCTTGAGCCAAACGTTTATGCAGCCAGCCAAGGAAATGGGCTCTGAATCAGTCCTTAATTAGAAAGAGACCGTGAAAACCAGTCCTCTGGGACCGCAATTGAATAGCATTGCTGTAATGAAGCCCTAAACAGTATAGTGTAGACTAACGATAGAGGTCTAGGAATTACTGTCAAACTCACTTAAATGGCAGGTCAATATATAATTCCGGTATGCTTGCGCACAGAGTGGCATGGCCCAACTAATCAGGACTACAAAACAGTGTCTGGATATAATTTCATACCATGGTAACTTTATAGTGCAGGCTGCTGCAGTGTGAAACCGAAAACGGGATGGGGTACGTTCCCAGTAAATAATAGGGGGATTTCCAAGATCTAGGCTAATTCGGACCACAAATATGAAACCAAAACGCTGTTTTAGGCCTATTGTAGCCCGACCGATCCCCTATATACCCTTAATGATAGTCTATAGTTGGTAGCATTATGCCCATGATACACACCACATTTTGGTGCCCACGCACAAAATAGAACATCTGTCCCAAAGGCGATTCTCCGCATCGAGAGCCCATCGTGCGCTACAGGCACCGCATGTACACGTTCTATTAATAAGTATATCATTATCATGTTAATTTATGTGTAATTAAATGGAAAAATATTTGTAATCCACAAATCAATATATCTTTGTTTAGGCCACCCAAAAAACATCGTAAAGCCTTCGTCTCCAACACATCCCATTCTAAATCCATGTAGTGGACTGCTGAGCGCAGGAGCGGAAGAGATTGAGTAAAAGTATACATCTTTAAATGTTTTACCTGCTTCCACTGTATCCGATAAATCGTAGTTAGATGCTGTCCTTGGGAATTCTTTGAGTTTCCTGGAGCTGAGGTTCAAAAACCCGGAGTTTGCTCCTTCTTCCAACGCTCTTTCCAAGCCGCGGTTAGGAGGCAGGTTATTACCGTTTATGTTACTTTGTATCGAGCCAGAAGCGAGCTGGGAATTGGGACGGGGGTCTGGTCCCAACGTCGCCATATTCGCCTCTGCCTTATTGTAAATAAAATGCTATGATGACTGTATCCAGGCGCAAACTACGGGAGAGATTCCAACGGTGCGCGAATTTCCTCTTCGACTGCCACAGGTCCCACTGCGGCTGCGCGCTTTACTGTACTAGATTGAACTCTAGACTGAGTGCGTTCAGTTTCGCTTGAACGTTTGCTATATTGCGGAACGAGATGTAATGAACGTTTACGTTTCCTCAAAACGTTCTTGAACTGGCTTTAACATTTTGGTCCAGTTTGGTGGGTGTGGCGATGTGTGGCTTGAAGCAGTCAGTGACATACTGAAAGGGCGGCTAAATTGAACGTTCCAAATGCAGGTTCCAGAACGTAAAACGAACTGAACACGGTACAGGCAACCGCTTGTTTTTAAAAAAGGATTTTGCGACCCCTACTGTTTACACTACAATAGCACAAAATGACAGCGTTTTGCTTAGAGGCCTGGACTTGACTTATCAAATGACTGTTTAGTGACATGGACGTGTGTCTATTGCTGTACCCTAGTTATATAAGGTAGCCTTTGTTAAATAGTCAGAGGACCCGACTCTGGTTAATTTATCTCCCTGCAGTCATAAGGGATCATGACAAAATGGGGACAAACAAAGCACGGCGTAGTGATAGGCTACATTAGAATATATTTTTTGGATGTATGATGTTTTGTAAAACAAAAACAATAATTAGGAATTTTGTTTAATGCATTATGAAATTTATTTTAATGCTTTACCTGCGTTAATAGTCAAACATGTTTATTTACCTTTGCAACATAATCTTAATTTGTCTAATAATATATCTTACACTTACACATTTATAGCTTACACTTATACAATATCACGTTGAGTCTGATTTGTACACATTGTTGAAAGTAATGCCTTACCTAAACTTTAATGGTATTTGAAATGGTATTTTGATATATTCACGTACTGCTAAAATTGTAAATTAATTTTGGTACAACAAAAATAATATCTTAGAAAAACTGTATGCTAAAATCATCATGTTTGAATTGTGTCTAGTCCGTTTGTGGTCTCCATGACATGCGTCAATGTATTATTCTTCCAAATAACATTTTGAAATCTTATTAGTATAAAATAATAAAGATAACAATGATAAAATATTTTATCCTTATTAACTATTTGAAACAGGGTTACAGTCAGTGTTACAACTGACCTGCCATAATCTGTTTCATTTTTATGTTGGGCATGTTTTTTTTGACTGAGAAAGATAGACAAGAGAAATAGTAGTCGGGAATCAAGCCAATGCTTCGGGGTTGTATGTGCACCATGGCAGTGATTTAGACCCCAGGCCAACACCATTTCTCATCACTGGATTCATGTATGCCCTCCCCCCCATACCCCACATTTTGGCACAGCACTGTTCCAATTGAAGTGAAACCACTGAACACAAGTAGGACCCTCTGGCTGGTTCCCATACTGAGTGATAGAGTTTGATCGAACATATCATCTTGGGGATGAAGACACAGTTACAATGAATCGAATGGTTGAAAAAACTTGCACAACAGCTACACTGTAGAGAGAGAGAAGGAGTTGAGGGGGCCTGTGCCAGGTCAACCCTGGGAATAACCTGCTTGCATCATCAGATATGCTGATTACGCTATGGAGGCTACACGCATGCATGCACACATGCACAAATACATACACACCAAGCTATGGAGACAGACTGAGAGGCAGAGTGATATCTGCCTTCAGAAAAGGAGAGTAAGGGGGTGTAATGACCAACAATGATATATTCATATATTCTGTCTAATTTATCAGTCTGGTGACATCTAAGAGACAAAAACTTCTGGTATTTTATTAAAGTAACAAGGCGTGGGGAGTTGTGGTATAAAGCTGTTAAACCACATGTTAGGGCTATGCGTAGGCTCAAAGCGACACAGAATGCCTGGTACAATGGTCATATAACACAAGTTTAAGTCCACATTCAGAGTTTGAACCACCCGGGTAATGCCACCCCTGATTAAAATCAAGATCTGGGTAGTAGTCTCATTTGTTTCTGGAGGTAGTAATATCTCTCCTATTCTTTTTAAATAGTCTGTGAAAGTACCTGGTGCCCAAACAAAAATATTTAGCTTTAACAACACGACAAGAAAATGAAACACATACTTCCATCGTAGTTCCTCTTTTCTATTGGTGCTGCAGTATGTTCTAAAAAAATGGTTTGATTCAGTACGCTTAAGGCTGAATTCTAGCACATCTTCATGCTGAACACTACAAATATCATATCAGAACTATGAAGATTTCTTTGTGTATAACTCAATCCTCACCAGACATGTGACCTGTTGGAATAAATGTGTATACATTTTTGTGGACCTACTTATCAGACCAAACATGCTGTTTATTAATAATGTTTATTCCTGAGCTATTACCTTGAATTCGAACCTTTAAACTTTGATTAGAAATGTACTACACCAAGACATAGCTTACTCTTTATTTTAACTTATTTACATTATTTAAAAGGTTATATGAAAAAGTGAGATATATAATTTAAATCTAGTTTATTTCTCTGAAGTTATCGTTTACTTTCTCATCAGATGAGGATGTGCATCCACAGATATGCCCTTTTTGTCTGGATTATAAAGGGCACTGCTTTACCACAGAAAGTGTCACCAAAGATAGAATGCAGGAAGTACAGATATCCAACCCACTCCTTGCTCAATAAGGTGACAGTTTAGCAGCCATGTAATTTCACAAAACAAAAACGTATGTTCAACTTTGTACTTTATTTAAGGATCATACAAAATAGTGAGTATGTTACACTTTGACAGTCTTGGTAATTGTCTTAGAGATTCTGAATGAGATCACATTCATGATCTTTCCTATGGTTTTAACATTGCTTGCAGGTGCACCGTTTAATGGAGGGTTTGACGTGCATTGATTACATTTTAATTTGTGATATTGCAAGATAGTATGAAATTGTTTGTTGATCAATCCAGATTACTATTTGAATAATTTGTATTAATTTCAAAAGCTTTATAAAGTCTGTGTTCTTCATATCTATCCATCAATCTGACAGTGAGCTTTGACTGGCTTTTGATATTCCATCTCTAATATGGCCTCAGGGGATATCAAAAAGGTTGGTATTCATGTGAAAATATTCCTGTTTATAATAGAGATAACAACTGTTGTTATGTTGATTCAGTTGAGGAGAATGTGTTCGTATTTGTCTTCATAGGAAAGTGTCGCAGGACATAGCTTACATCTGGTGATTAAATTAGATATGCCTGAATGAAACTGCCAGGGGCTGCCCGCTCATCTTTCAAATTAATGTGTAATATTGATGATAACATATCTGATGTGAATAATAGCTCAAACAATTACACCACGCAAGTTTTACACATTACAAGTTGCCCTGAATACACAATTGCACATTTCTGCTGTTTTCTGTTCGATGTTCATTCAGGAAGTACAAGAGCACTTGTTTTGAAGGAAGTAGAGGTTTAACTGCGGTCATAAAAAATCTTTCTGTCTCCCTCTCTTTGCAGGTGGTCAGTCGTGGTGGGACTGCCTCGAACTATGTGAGCTGGTGTGTGGACACTGTTCCCACATCTCCCTGTCCAAGCCCCCCACACAGACACTGCAATGAAACAGAAAGCCACAGGGAAGAAAAGCAGACACGGCAGTTGTCTCATGAAGATGATGATCAAGGACATAGAACGGGTAATGAAGCGCCAGGGAGTGACTCAAACCAACAGGACCTCTCTATGCTGTCCTGTGCGGAACAATATCACCTGCCCAGAAGTAGCCCTGTCATCTCCCGCAGGAGGACATCCTTATCATGGCATGGAGATACCAGAATGTCAGTTTTGCCCCCTACCACTGTGGCCTCAATAGATGTTAGTGATGACACCCTACTGACATTCGACCACTATAACCTTAGTCTTTCTGGGCCCCCCACACTGGAATCTCAGACGTCAAATGGTAGTGTGAAGGCAGACTCAGCCCCCTGTCACTGTCAAACTGTGTCTCAGACAGATCGGCCACGCTCCATCTCCCTCTTCTCCAACCTTAACCGCCTGTTGACCACTGGGCTTCATCTTCCTTTCAAGGGCCCCCCGTGGCCTGGGCCGGACCGGGAGGAGTGCCCCCATCACACCTCCTTGGATCTACAATTAGGTAACCTATGCAGCTGCCCTGATACTACATACTTTACAGGCCCCAAGAAAAATATGAAAGTCAGAAATAAATGTCACTTGTATGTCTAGATCACTCTTTGATATCTTTTTGTTGTTGTGTTTTGGCTTTAAAGAGGATGTTCAGAATGAAAGATCAAGAAACACTCAACACTGCTCCACAGACACCTTCAACACTGGCTGTGATCTGGACAAGGTGAATTATACTTTCCACAGATGTTTTCTAATTGATTAATTATGAACTATATGGAATAATACTTAATACCTGTTGTGTAGGAGAATGCTCATTTCATAGTGGTGGACATGGTGCTTGAGGCATTGGAGGGGGTGAAGTGGGCAGTGAGCCTAAGTCAGATGTGTGTTGGGGACATGAGGAACCATAAAAAGGCCCTACAGGAGTCAGGGGCCAAACCGTGCATCTACCCCCCGAAAACATACTCTCTTGTGTCTACTGACAGTGGATATGAAGGTAGGAGATAGGAGGTTGTAATGGTAGATTTTTAAATTGTCATGAATTGTCATTGCATTTTTTTAGCAAAAACATTTGATAAATCATTTGGAAAGGTTAATTGTTGACCAATGTTGTTTAGTTTGTAGATATTTAATGCAAAGGCAACAAATCCACCCAATCATATTTGACTTGTCGTCACAGAGGGAGTGGAGAGGAAGCCCTGTAGGGGTGAGGAGAGAAATATGTGTAAGAAAAGATAATACTTCTTTTTGCATTGTAGGTTGTGGACAGGACAATGGACTAGTAACAACAAACACTACCATGTCCTTTAAACGGTAAAAACACATCACGCCTATGATTTACTTTGGTAACATTCATTGTAGTCATCAGGCAACATTTGAGACCTGTACATCATCCTCAGATCCCTGGGCTGTCCTATAATACCTTGCTCTGCGGAGGGCCTAGCCCAGCAGCTGGTGTTTGACTTCAGGAAGCAGTGGTTTCCCAAACAGGAGCTGAAACGTAGCCGTCAGAGCATCAGAACCTCACTGCAGGAAGTATGAATCATTGTGGTTACAAAACGTGTGGTGTCCCTGTACTGTCAAAAGCAAAGGTTACTTTGTTTTAGCTCAATTTTTTTATGGCCAGTCAGAAGGTTGCAGATTACGTTATGTAAAATATTGTCATTTACATATAAGTGGGAACTACTACGGTGGACTGATTACACCCGACAGGAAGAATGTGTCCAAATAATCATTCTGTTTTACTGAATGTCCCCTGCAATACCTAGCTTCCTGGTGGGGTTTCCATGGTTACTGACGCCGGCCTCAGTCTGAGTGAGGAGATCATACAGAGAACCAGAATGAGGGGCAATCTAAACTGGGCCCCGCCCCGTTTCCAGATAATCTTAAGCATCCATCCCAGGCAGAGGTTAGTTTGGTGCCATGCTGACTTCACCGACAGATTATTTCTACATGGGATGGGTGTGTGAACAGAATGAACATTTTTGTAATTGCGTCATGGTTTTTCACTTATTCACTAAAAGTACATTTGTTCTTCTTCATTTCAATAGGAATTCATTTCTCCAGTAAATGTCTGTTTATCACTTTCATCTTTCGTCCCTTTTGTCTTCCTCCAGGCGCAGTGAGGTTGTTGCCTCCCAACACTTCCTCTGTGCAGGCTGTGGAACAGATATTGAGCCACGTAAGTACAATCTAAGTAAGCTGGACTGACACAGAGTCCTGGAGGCTGAGTTCTGTGAGGATCTTTCCTTGGTTCAGTAGGATGCTCTTTGATTGATTCAGTGTTCTTGGATTTTTGAGTATAAATGCTTAGTGTCTGTATTTCACGAGAGGAGAATTCCCTTTACAAGCACACACATAGACATACACAAACATACACTCTTTGAAACCAAAACTCTCTTTGAAACCAAAACGTATTCCCATTAAAAATCCTATATTCCCTAATTCTAAAACTACACCTAACTAAGCCAAACCCTAAATGTAAAACTAAGCTTAACTTCTAACGTTAATATTAACCCTGAACCTCAATATAATCCCAACCTTAACGTCATAATATGGTCCATCATGTTGATTTCCATATTATACATCTTGAAAATGATAATGCTTTTGTATCTTAGGATACATCAAGAAACTGCGTTACTGTGAATACCTGGGCAAGTACTTCTGTGACTGTTGCCATAGCGGTACTGAGTCGGTGATCCCAGGCCGGATTCTGACCCAGTGGGACTTTGGGAGGTACCTGGTTAGTGACTTCTCCAAGAAACTGCTTGACTCTATCTGGCATCAACCCCTATTTGATCTGACATGTGTTGGTAAGACCCTCTACAGCCGGGTGCGAGAACTGGACAAATTCAGGGTGAGTAGGCTACTATGTATCATATACCAGCTTTGATACTGGATGGACAACAAAAAACACTCTCACAATTCAACACTCTGAGATTAAAATTCAACACTGTCCTAGTGTAAATAATATTGGTCCCTCCCTTTAAAAATGTTGATTAATTTAACCCTACACAGTGCAGACACATTAACACTCAACCTTCAAAAGATCTTAATGTTTGCCGTTTTTAGATTTTAAATCAACACTAAGCACTGTTGTGCACTATACATTTATAGGGTTAAAATAAATCTGTTTACCAATGAAACATTTTAGTGTTTTCAGTTAACACATGCTGTGTATAGTTGTCATTTGTCTATTTCCCAGGGTGCCTTTTCTTTTTGAGTAAAAAGTATACTTTTTACATTTCATTATTTACCTTTAAAATACCCTTCTATGGGCACTAATTATAATTTAATTGGTGGTGTGTCAGACATTTTGTCTGTACATCAGCTTCTGTTAGGTCAATTCTACATAGTTTTACATCACTTTTGGTAGGCTATATAATTTGATGAAAAAGAAGAGGAATTACCTAATTTCCCCAAATGTTGGCCTAGTTTTCCCTAAATTTTTCTACAGGCCACGTCAGTCATGCAATGTCACATTAAGCTGGCTTGCATCTGTTATTCCTATTTAAATCCAGTCAGAGTTACGATATCAAACAGTTTTATTTCCTCACTGCAGTTTGTGACAGTCTGAGTTAGAAACGTCAATGTCCTGAGTCCACTAGGAGTTATTGTGAGTTAAGCAAGTCTTAAACAAGAATTTGATATCCCAAATTGGGGAGAAAAACTGTGTAAAAAAAATTACAAATAAAATGTTCAATCCAACAACGAAGGATTGAATTCTCTGAATAGAAAAGTTGTTAAAATTATTCTTAAAACAAGAGGGAGCTAAAAAAGCTATGGGCGTAAGTCTTACTTTTTGTGTTAGCCCAATTCTGGCAACCAATATCTGACATAAGTTCACAGTCTGTGTAGTGACTCGATACAATTACTGTGTAATTCTGCTGCCGTCCAGCAATGGACAATGACGTGATGCGTTCAATGACAGGAGTAGTTTTAGGCTATGAGAGATAGTCTGAGATCCATTTTACCGCAGTGAAGCTTCTTCAGCATTGTCTGGGTGGTTCATGTCTGTAACAGAGATAATTCAGAGGAGTAATTTAGAGTCACTGTGAAAATGTGAATGAGTTGATATCTTTGATTAGTTTTCCCTTATCTTCTGTGACGCCATATAGCGAATGTGGCAGAAACTGCTGACCTCACAGACACAGTGATTAATTTACACTCTCTTCTGCCTCCCAAGGATCTGCAGGAGCAACTGCTAGGCATTAAGAGGCTGCTGACAGCATGCAGATTATCTGAGAGGTAAAGTCATCCACTCTCTTTCTAATGCCAACATTACCACACTATGCATTTTATGCCTTATTTTAAGGTAAACTGCATCAATTGTTTGGATATTTGGTGTAGACGTCAACCTTGCAGAAATAGTTTGAGCCATGACTTGCTGTAGAGATCCAAGTTAAATGTTTTCATCTTGACTGAAACATTATGGGCTGGTTTCGCAGACACAGATTAAGTGTAGTCTAGGACTAAAAAATCAAGTTCAATAGAAAACTCCATTGATCTTGTTTTTTTCGTCCTAAATTAGGCTTAACCTGTGTCCATGAAACCGTTCCTATATGTAATATAATCTTGCTTGGGTATCGTAAGGCTTATTCTAAATAGACAAAAATCTTGGTGCCTGAAGAAGCACTTTCCCCGCCTCTCTCTGTGCTATTGTAATCATGCTCAGGGTCCTGAAAGAGTTTGAGCAGCTTCCTGATCACCTTACACAGGAGCCCCATCAGTTCTCCATGGATGACCTCCTGAGGGTCAAACGGGGTCAGCTTCTACCATTGGCTAGGGCCGTACTACAAGTGTCCATCACCCATGTGGAGAGTTGTCAGGTATATCCACCAGTTGTATATAACACAATTAAAATTAAAGTTTCCTTAAGTTTTATTTTAATATCTTGACTTCACCTATGACCTCAATAGTGTTAAACAATAAAGATGAACACTTTCTGTATTTTACTTCAGGTCTGCTTAGCCAGAGGCTTTATCTGTGAGTTCTGCAAGCAGAAGGATGTGCTCTTTCCTTTCCAGAGTGAGACATGTAAGCGGTGCAAAGGCAAGAGTTAATCTTATCAGAACATGTCATTATGCTCTTTACCTTGATTACTTGAATTCTAAATTTAAAATGGTACATCTCCTTTTTTTTAGAATGCAAGGCCTGTTTCCACAAAGACTGTTTCAGACATGAGAGGTGTCCTAAATGTATACGGATCCAATCTCGCAAAAATCGGATGGATGCATTCTGCCTCTAGGGTACACATTGGTGTGTGGAAATACAGTAGTGTTATTTTGTGTTTCTATCTTGAGTGAATACGGAGTATTCTAAATAGTCAAATGCTGTGCATTATAGTTTAGTAGTATTATTCAAATCACTAAGCATGTCACATCAAAGAAGCAGGTACTGAGATAGGAATGGATCCTGCCAATCTTACCAACACTCATCATGCGTGGAAAGGAAAACTATCTACAGTATATCCCTTAATGACAAAGCAAAAACACGTTTTTAGACGATTTATGCCAATGTACTGAAAAAAAACCCAAAAATATGTCATGTAGGCCTATATATGTATTTAGACCCTTTGCTATGACAATCCAAAATGAGCTCAGATACATAATTTGTCCTTTGAACATCCTTGAGATGTCTTTAGAACCTGAGTAAAGTTCACCTGTGGCAAATTCAATTGATTGGACATGATTTTGAAAGGCACAAACTTGGGCTGGATAGGAACAACTCCTTCAAAAAAAGCATATGACATATCGCCTGAAAGATTCTGAGAGCAAGAGGAAAGATTCACTAAATCAACCTATTGAGCCTGAATGACAAGCGCTTTGTTTGGCGGAAAATGTACTGCTCATCACCTGGCTAATACCATAACTACACTGATGCATTGTGATGGGAGCATCATGCTACGTGGATTCTTTTCAGTGACACATAGTGGGAGACTGGTCAGTATTGAGGAAAGGATAAACGGAGCAAAATACATTGAGGTCCTTGAAGAAAACCTGATCCAGAACGCCTAGGAACTCAGAATGGGGCGAAAATTCAAGATTCACCCACAATGCTGGTGGCTTCGGGACAAGTCTGTGAATGCGTATGTGTGGCCCAGTCAATGCCTGGACTTGAAACCCATTGAACATCTTTGGGGAGATCTGAAGATCCCAGTTTACTGATTATCCCCATCCAATCTGAGAGGATCTACGAGGAAGAATCAGGGAAACTGCCCAAATAAATTGTGCAAAGCTGGTAGACGTAGCCAAAGGTGTAGTAATAAAAGGTCTAAACACTTATGTACATGAGATAATTCAGTTTTCTATTTTTTAAATTGGCACACATTTCTAAAAACTTTATGGGGTACTGTGTTTACACTGATAGCATTTTTTTTTAAAATAACTCCCTGTATCCTCTGTTCTTCTTTTATCTCTGGATGTGAAATAAAACATTTATAGTGTGGTTAAACTATCGTTTTTTAGCTTGTATTTAAGTGCATTTGTGTACATATGTAAAACAAGAAATATTTTTGACAGTAATTTTATGAAATATTCCCCTATTTCAGTGCAACTACTAAATGACATGAATGTAAAATAAGAGCTGAGAATCTATACTTCATAGTAACTGTTTGATTTTAAAACCAAACATTTTGAGTGTACAGCCAAAAACAAGAAATACTTGTCTGTTTTAGTAAGTGCAGAGGGCACTGTAATTGTTTGTCAAGTTAAAGTACACATTTTCTGTCACTGTATGTTGTATTTTATTAGCAGCACCATTAAACCAAGACACATTCAATGGCTTTTCTATCCCAAATTGGTTATATTTGAATCATAGTCTTGTTTTCATGTTTCTAAGCATTTCAAAATTGCAGGACCCATATCCACTGCATATCACCGAAGTGTTTAAAAAATAGCGACATCTGTTGGAAATGTGTGAATCAATTCAGTGAATCACTTCGTTCTCTACAAGTAGGATTCCTTCTACTACTATCCAAAATTGTCAGTGGCCATAAAACAATATAATTTACTTTGATATCAGAGGGACATTATGTATATCACTGATCATTCTTAATGCTGAAAAACTCCAAAATTGATTTTAATGGAAACGGTCCAGATACAAGTCAATCGGTCCACATGCATACAAGTATGTACTTTCTATGAATGTAATTATATACGATAGGCGAAGCAAGTAGTTGATTCCGCATAAAAACGATTCATGCACACACGCTCTTCTATCAACGGCTATACTCTGTATATTTTAAGATTAACCGTCTAAAATAACTGTCAGAAGTGGGATTCGAACCCACGCCTCCAATCGGAGACCAGAATACCCCTGTAGAGGAAGGTTTGTCACCTTGAGTCTGGCGCCTTAGACCGCTCGGCCATCCTGACAACTGCGAAGAACGGATAAAAACGAGAGTTTATTCATTCAACTATTATTAACACTAAATTACAATTTAATGTAGTTTTAAATGTCATTATAAACAAAAATAAAAAACTACTCATTTTGTCATATCATGGCTAACCATTTCTAGCTAGATAGCGTTTTGTTAGGAAATAGCTAGCGAGCTTCCTTAGCGGGTTGGATGACGTTGGGTAGAGCAATCTCAATCAGAACGGATCACCATTAATCGCTAATTAAAATGTGCACAGTACGTTACTTGGTGTTAGTGCTGTAAAGGGGTAGTGGTAATAATATGGACAGTATACGCAGAGTTGACAATTGTATATAATGGGTGGTGTTGGGCATATTAAATGACAGGATATCATGGCTGAGTATTCATGATTTTCCATTAAAGTACAGTGAACATGTTAATTTCCACTTCATGCAGTGCTATCTGTATTAAGGCGAAAATCCTGGGACACACTATTATTCAGTTAAAGCTTACGTAATGTTGATATTATAAATAGATTATTGTAAAAAATAAAACACTAATTGCGTTACCGATAACATACGTCTTTTCTTGCTGTTTATTTATACATTCTAGAGGAAAAATCAACTCGTAATTTGCAACCGATATTGCGTATTTGCTAGAAGAAAAACATTGTCAGAAGTGGGATTTGAACCCACGCCTCCATTCGGAGACCAGAAAACCCGTTTATTAGGAAGGGTTGAACCTTGAGTCTGGCGCCTTAGACCACTCGGCCATCCTGACAACTGAAGAAATACTGAGTTATATAGTATAGAAACACATATCCAGTAGTACTTCGTATGTTCAATAATTAACATTGTGTCAGCGGTTCGGACAGCCAAGGTGTTCTACCGAGTTTCCTGTACACTAACACTCACCAAAAAGTGTTTTTAATTAGCAGTGGTTTAGCTTTTTAACTTTCGTGTGTTGCTGTATATAACTGCATGATTTCGTTATGAACGTTGAGTGAAAGGAAAATAAATATTGAGTGGAAGGAAATAAATATTGAAGACTTGATGTTGAAGATTTTAGGAACGTTCTTACATCTACACACTGCCCATCAAGAATACCGGGCATGCAAACAAAGTCGTTGCATTGCCCAACCCTGAGCAGACAACAATTTAGGGGATTCGTTTAACTTGCCCGTTTTACCTTAGTATGAGGAGTTTGCGTTGTTGAAACCCGGTTCCCAGGAGGAATTGTTTTGATAAAACGTGTGATTTGCGTTACATATGTAACGATTCGAATATATAGAAATGAGTTGATGCCTTGTTAACTGATTAAGCGGGGCAATTTGCCCTATAATCCAAATTGCCCTATATAGCCCGGTACACCGCCGCACAGTGTATAAACTCCCTTTTCTCAATGTGAACGCGAAAGGGGAGTGTCTGGTCTATTATGAAATCGTAACTAGCTGTTAGCTAGCTTAGCTAGTTATAAAACATTTTTCGGTACAGTTTAGATAGCATAGCTATAACTACACTTAAATAGACGTTGCCAACTTATTACTTGATATTTCTTTCAAAATATGTCATTTTACAGAAATGCCGTTTGGTTCGTTAAAGGACTTCAAGAATACACAAAGTGAGTATTTAGTAATTTTCGTTGGCCAGAGCCATTCACATGGCGTTCTGGAATTTGTTAAAAGAAATTGCGATTCTGCATACATGCCACTTCACTACATGATAGGGTACACTTTAAATACGGTGCGTGAGATTACACTTTCCGTTTTAAAATGTGCTGTAGGCAGATGCCATGATTTACGGTTGCTAAGTTGCAGGGGATCATGTTCAAATGTACAACTGATTGTCTTGTTTTTGTGTTCTACAGAAGTGGATATGAAGCAGCAGCTAAGCATTTTAATCCAGGGGACCTGGATGTGAACCTGACTGGTAGATCTTTTGTGATCTCTGGAGCCAACAGCGGCATTGGAAAAGCTACTGCTAATGAAATAGCCAAGAGAGGTACTTTACATTCAGTGGCCAGTTTATCAGGTGCCCTGTTTACTAAAAAGTAATTGTGGTTTACTATAAAAAGCAGACTGAGAGGCGTGAAAGCGTTCAGTTACTTTTCAATTGAACGTTAGAATGGCCAAAGCTAGTGACCTAAACCACTTTGTGTATGGTATAAGGACACCCAACACCTTGGTCCTTGGCCCAGATGGGATCTTTCAGTAGACCACCACGCTGGATACTACTCCTTTCAGCTAAAAAAGAAAAGAAAAAACTGGCATCTGGTGGCGTGGAGAATATTTTCCTGACATACATTAAGCCCCTCGATACCAAATGAGCAACAATTGAAGACTGTAGAATCCATGGCCCAAAGAATTCCATCTGGCCACAAAGCAAAGGGGGTTTAACCTTGTGTTACATGGATGTACTTAATAAACTGGCCACAGTGTACAAAGCAACAATGCCCAATTAGAGTTGGATACATTCATACAACAGTGAATATATTGTTTCCATCACAAACGTACCATTCCACCATGCAGGAAATCTATGCATTCCACTTTAGATTCCTTTGCAGTCAGAGTGAGTGATACATTAGATAATGATTAACAGTGACGTTAAGTGTCAACTGGTCCAGGCAAAAACACTGTTAAGGCGAGGTCTCATAAAGGTTTGTATAGATTTACAGACTGACAGTCTGTAAAGATTTGTTTTAGGTAACTAGTTTACCAGCGTATGATAGTGTTGTGGTTTATTACTACGCAGGAGGGACCATCCACCTGGTGTGTCGCAACAAGGAACGGGCAGAGGAGGCGAAAAAGAACATAATCGAACTTAGTAAAAACCAGGTGAGGAGTTACTACCACAAAGAAAGAATGTGTCTGTCATCAGTCTGCACACGAAAGAAACGTGAAACAAATCTATCAATTTTCAGTGACTGCCTGCTCAGCAATGGAGAGCCATTTGAGGTATTGAACAGGCTAGAAGCTAGAAGCCTGTTCAATATGGTTCATTTAATGTGTGGCTTATTCATGGGGTCCTGTCTAGGTGCTTTTCAGATTAGCAAATTATTAGAGGGTGATGATCTACGTCTAGGTTTGTGGAACTTGATACTGTTGATCAGATCATCTGTGGAATGCCTTTTTTAGACTGACCCATGCAAACAAGCACCAAGTCAAACCAATGCAGAGTCTGGCCTGATCATTTCTGCAAGTCATATCTGGGAGTTTTTACGCCTCCGGTTTGTCAGCTTAGAAAGACTACTGTTTATATGTTGAAGCCTTGGCCAAGATTCTTCCCATTTGCCAAGGTTTCCACTTCCACACAATTCTGTTAGACTTCTTTGTGATCACATTTCAATGCCATAATCAATCTTTCCAACTTCAACCACAGTAAAGACTTCTTTAGTGTTCCTACAATGTTGTTTTTCTTTTTCTTTCTACAGAATGTCCATGTTCATATTGTGGATATGTCCAGTGCAAGACAAGTATGGGAATTTGCCATAAGCTTTGCAAAAAGCAACAGAGTACATGTACTGGTAAGTATGTGGTGTGTGGTCCGGTATGTGGTGTGTGGTCCGGTATGTGGTGTGTGGTCCGGTAGCTGGTGTGTGGTCCGGTAGCTGGTGTGTGGTCCGGTAGCTGGTGTGTGGTCCGGTAGCTGGTGTGTCTGGGTGGAGATATCCTGTCCAAGTACTACATGTGGGTCAACCATTGCTAAGAGTAGTGTTTGTTTAATATTTTAAACAGACATGAATAGTTCAATATCATTCAGTTCGATATGAGTGAGTAGACATAAGATGTATTGACTGATTGGATTCAATATGAGTCTGTTCAATATAATTCGGTCTCCCCAGATCAACAATGCAGGCTGTATGGTAAACCAGAGAGAGCTGACGGAGGAAGGCATAGAGAAAAACTTTGCAACAAACACACTTGGTAAGATTAACTCAAGGACAGTGGCATGTCGTCTTGAAAAAGATGCACAACACACCCTTATAGGTTGATACATATTCTTAGAATATTTGTAATTATTCTTTTTCTCTTGGCTAGGTACCTTCATCCTAACCACAGCATTAATACCAGCTCTGAAACTGGAACAAGACCCACGAGTGGTAAGTAATGTCCTGCCTCATATAGATGACACAGGCCCAATTCCCAGCATGATCACACCTGTGAGAACCCTTAGAAATAGGAAAAGGGGTTGTTGTGTGGTCTTCTCATCCCCATTCATTTATTGTTTATGTGCTTGTTTTCAACAGGGGGCCTAGTGTCTGAATGAAGGCGTCAAAGGAATCTATTACATATTACTAAAAAAAAAACGTTTCAACAGTCTATAATTGTCTGAACAGGTTATTTCGTAACAATGATAATCGCCAATCTCCTCCAGATTACAGTGTCATCGGGAGGCATGCTGGTCCAGAAGCTGGATGTGGATAATCTGCAATCTGAGAAGGGGACGTTTGATGGCACTATGGTCTATGCCCAAAACAAAGTAAGAATATGGTGTGTCGCTAAAACCATTGGAGTGAATGCATTATCAAGCAACAACAAACCTTTTCTGAAGGTGAACCCTCTGAACACCAAAATGGTGATGTTAGGAGTTCTGTTCCAGTCGTTTTACATTAAATTTCACATTTTAGTCATTTAGCAGACACTCTTATCCAGAGCAACTTAAAGTAAATGCGTACATTTTAAGCATGTTAGGTGAAACGACCACACAGTTTAGTAGTAAGCGCATTCCAATCAATGAATTAGTTATCGGCAGAGGGAGGAGAGGGCTTGTTCTTGCTCTTGTTGCTCTGTAAGCAAGAACCATAGCCTTGAAGCAGATTTGTGCTTCAACTGGAAGCCAGTGTAGAGTGTGAGGAAGCAGTGTGACATGGGAGAACTTGGGAAGGTTGAGTATCAGACGGGCCTCTGCATTCTGAATGAGTGGCAGGGATTTGGTTGCATGTGCTGAGTGCCCCACCAAGAGTGAGTTGCAGTAATCCAGATATAAGTGCCTGGACAAGTGCCTGTGCTGCTTCCTGAGTGTTGGGTGTTGTCAGCAGTGAAAGGAAAGACCATGTGAGGATATGACAGAGCAAAGAGACTAGGTGTACAGAGAGAAGGCCAAGTACCGAACCTTGGGGAACACCAGTGGTAAGAGGTGGCGTGGCAGACACGGATCCTCTCCATGCCACCTGGTAGGAGCGATCTGCCAGGTAGGAAGCAATCCAAGAGCACAAGAACAGAGCCTGAGATGCTCAAATAAGAGTGTGGAACATAGGATGCTAAGGTTCACTGTGCCAAAAGCAGCTAATAGATTGAGGATGAGAACAGAGAGAGAGTTAGCTTGGTCAGTGCAAAAAGCTTGTTACAGAGAGGAGAGTTCTCCTGAGATGTTCTGGAGAAGGGGATTGGGTCCTGAGGGCATAATGTTGGGTGGCCAGCCATCACATACTGCAGGCTATCATCTGGCGAGGGCAGGGAAAAGCGGTTCATGCGTGGCCAAGTTTGCAGTGTGATCGACCAGTGGGCCCGCAAGGCTGAGTGAATGAGGTACGGATATTGTCTGGGTTAAGGAGTGAGATGGTGGAAAAGAGTTTCTTGGTGTTAGAGGAAGAAGCCTGGAATTTCGAGTGATAGAAAGTGGCTTTAGCAGTAGAGAGGGAGGAAGAGAAGATAGAAGGTAAGGATTGGAAGGATGCAGTCCAATTCTGTGAAAGTGATTATCTGTTTGTTGTGGTGACAGAGACAACAGGTGATACTGACTGAGAGATGGGCATCCCAGCATAAAGAGATCCACTTTTCCTCAATGCATCCTGGCTGGGCTGACACCCCAGGTATGAAAACTGAAGTCAGAAGTCTATACAGATATTCATACAAACATTGGCTTTCCTTAATGATTACTTCCTTGTTGAAACATTTCCTGAAATACCATTGACTGGCTTATGTACGTGTCTCTGAATTCTCTTTAGCTGTTCAGTTGTCCATGCCCGACTTCCATGCTAAGATGAAAAACAAGCTGCGTACGGAGGCCATGGGGGCTGACACGGTGGTGTGGCTGGCTGTCTCAGCAGCGGCCTCCAAACAGCCTAGCGGACTCTTCTTCCAGGGTGAGACAGGGATGGAGAGGGTCCAGCTTGACGTTTCTCCTTCACAGACACATCCTGGTTCTGTCCATATCCCTTCCTGCTACTGCTTACATCTGCTCCCCATTTTCTTCCTCTTAATATCCCAGATCGGAAAGCGGTGCCCACCCACCTGCCTTTGGCTTCATCCAGGTCATCTCCAGCCGAGGAGGAGAAGTTGCAGACAACACTGGAACAGCTCGCACTCAAGTTCAAACCTTGAGCTGTTCTACTGCGGTCAAACGTTTATGAACAGGCAGACTCACAGAGAAGTTCATTGACAAACACTTTATATATGCACTGTGTCTAAAGCAGTAAACCATGTTAATAACAATGTTCTATTTAAGCCTTACAATCTGTAAATACAGTGCTACATAGAACTTTCAGCCCTCTTTGAGAAGATATGGAGATGTTATAAAAATGTTGTTTATCACCTTGTTCTTACACTGAAAATATAAGAGAAATCTATCCTGCTTAGAAGAGGACACAGGTGCATTTTTCCCCCCATGTGCAGTGTGGAGAATAGTTTAGGAGGTAAGGGGAGGTAAGGGCACTATCGAGTACCAGGACATTTTAGACCAAAATCTTGCCTGTGTGATGGGCTGAAGAGAAGTGTCCATAAGCAAGCACTCTGAAGGATCTGGAAAGATTCTGCATTGATGAATGAGCTCATATCCCTTTTTAAACTCCCACCTTATCAAACGTTATAGAAGACTGCTGTTATTTCTTGCAACGGGAGAGTACACAATGTAATAAAAGCAAGGTCCCAGTAATTTCGATGTTTTTACTTGAACAATTTTCGATCAAATGTTTGTTAAAACGATTTGTTTTAAATGTACATATCAAACTGAAAACCACAATTCATTTTTATAGCTTTTTTGGTCATCTTTACCAAGTGGGCAAATCATTTTTGAGGGTGCTTTACATATTTTGAATGTATGACTTTGTGGGGTCTAATTGTAATCGACTAATACCCTTTTCAGACATATGGACTGTAGTGCCTCAGAAACGCTTTGGTAACGGTATAGTTGTACACCTGTAAGGAGACTACAGCTTTTAAAGGCCAACACAACCTCTGAAGATCATTTTGAAGCACTAGAACTGGCATTTCCTTTGTCTTTAAGGAGTTGCTGTGTCTGAAGCAGGATCACTAGACAACCCGAAATGTCAAATAATCTCAAGCTGCTTTTGCACAGCTCTCAAACCCCTGACAAAATCTCATAATACTGAGGATGTTGAAATGTTGTTCTGTTTAATATTTGAAATCACTGAAGCTAAGTATTGTAAGGTGACATGTTTTATGGTTGAAAATAGATATACAGTGGATATAAAAAGTCTACAAAGATAAATCATGTCAGAACCTTTTCCACTTTTAATGTGACCTATAATGTGAACAATTCAATTGAAAAACAAACTGAAATCTTCGAGGGGAAAAAATGAAAAATAAAAACCTTACAATAAACTGGTTGCATAAGTGTGCACACCCTCTTATAACTGGGGATGTGGCTGTGTTCAGAATTAACCAATCACAATCGTAGTCATGTTAAATAGAAGTCATTACACACTTGCCATCATTTAAAGTGACTCTGATTAATCACAAAGTTCAGCTGTTCTAGTAGGATTTTCCTGACATTTTCTTAGTTGCATCTCAGACCAAAAGCCATGGTCTGCAGAGAGCTTCCAAAGCATCAGAGGGATCTCATTGTTGAAAGATATCAGTCAGGAGAAGGGTACAAAAGAATTTCCAAAGCATTAGATATACCATGGAACACAGTGAAGACAGTCATCATCAAGTGGAGAAAATATGGCACAACAGAGACATTACCAAGAACTGGACGGCCCTCCAAAATTGATGAAAAGACGAGAAGAAAACTGGTCAGGGAGGCTTCCAAGAGGCCTTCAACAACATTAAAGGAACTGCAGGAATTTCTGGCAAGTACTGGCTGTGTGCTACATGTGACAACAATCTCCCGTATTCTTCATATGAATGGGCTATTGGGTAGGGTGGCAAGACGGAAGACTTTTCTTACAAAGAAAAACATTCAAGCCCGGCTGAAGTTTGCAAAAACAAACATCAAGTCCCACAAAAGCACTTGGGAAAATGTGTTACGGTCTGATGAAACCAAGGTTGAACTTTTGGGCCATAATTCCAAAAGGTATGTTTGGTGCAAAAACAACACTGCACATCACCCAAAGAACACCATACTCACAGTGAAGCATGGTGGTGGCAGCATCATGCCTCGGGGCTGTTTTTCTTCAGCTGGAACCGGGGCCTTAGTCAGGGTGGAGGGAATTATGAACAGTTCCAAATACCAGGCAATTTTGGCACAAAAACCTTCAGGTGTCCGTTAGAAAGATGAAGAGGAAGTTCACCTTTCAGCACGACAGTGACCCAAAGCACACATCCAAATCTACAAAAGCATGGCTTCACCAGAAGAAGATTAAAGTTTTGGAATAGCCCAGCCAGAGCCCAGACCTGAATCCAATTGAACATCTGTGGGGTGATTTGAAGAGGGCTGTGCACAGGAGATGTCCTCGCAATCTGACAGATTTGGAACACAAGAACCAGGCATTTTAACAGGGGTGTGTAGACTTTTTATATCCACTGTATAAATAGGTGGAGCTACCCTTTCACTGGAACGTAAGTATTTTGAGACAATATTTGAGTTATTTTCCAATTCAGAATTGCTCTAGTTTATTGATTGGACCAAATTTGTGGGGAGCAACTGTCAAAAAGTGCCAGAAAGTGGAATTGAGATCAGGAATTGAGCCTGGGTGGTGTGATTCAGCTTCAACTTCCTGATTTTTTTATTGCTCACTAAGATATTCAAACACTTTCCTGTCCCCTTAGCAGAAAAACACCCCCAAAGCATAATGTTTCCACCTCCATGTTTGATGGTGGGGATGGTGTTCTTGGGGTCATAGGCAGCATTCCTCCTCCTCCAAACACGGCGAGTTGAGTTGATGCCAAAGAGCTCGATTTTGGTCTCATCTGACCACAACACTTTCACCCAGTTCTCCTCTGAATCATTCAGATTTTCATTGGCAAACTTCAGACGGGCCTGTACATGTGCTTTCTTGAGCAGGGGGACCTTGCGGGAGCTGCAGGATTTCAGTCCTTCACAGCATAGTGTGTTACCAATTATTTTCTTGGTGACTGGTCCCAGCTGCCTTGAGAACATTGACAAGATCCTCCCATGTAGTTCTGGGCTGATTCCTCACCGTTCTCATGATCATTGCAACTCCACGAGGTGAGATCTTGCATGGAGCCTCAGACCGAGGGAGATTGACAGTTCTTTTCTGTTTCTTCCATTTGCGAATAATCGCACCAACTGTTGTTACCTTCTCACCAAGCTGCTTGGCGATGGTCTTGTAGCCCATTCCAGCCTTGTGTAGGTCTACAATCATGTCCCTGACATCCTTGGACAGCTCTTTAGTCTTGGCCATGGTGGAGAGTTTGAAATCTGATTGATCGCTTCTGTGGACAGTTGTCTTTTATACAGGAAACAAGCTGAAATTATGAGCACTCCCTTTAAGAGTGTGCTCCTAATCTCACCTCGTTACCTGTATAAAAGACACCTGGGAGCCAGAAATCTTTCTGATTGAGAGGGGATCAAATACCTAACCCTAACCCAATTCATAAAATTTTTGACGTGTTTTTCAAGATTTTTTTTGTTGTTGTTCTGTCTCTCACTGTTCAAATAAACTTACCATTAAAATTATAGACTGATCATTTCTTTGTCAGTGGGCAAACATACAAAATCAGCAGGGGATCAAATACTTTTTTCCCTTACAGTACTTGATCGCTAATGTCTGCATAATGCTCTTTGGTCTTCATATTTCATCAGATTCAGTTCTCACATCTTTCAACAAGGTTTTTATCAGACCCTGTCTGTAATTGTCCTCATTAGGGACGTTTTCTATTATTTAAACTGTGAGCTTCCGCAGAACGGGCTTGTTCCCCAACATTATGTCAATGTCACCCTATAATATTTGATTTTGAATGTGTTTTAAAATAAAATATCAAAACACAATGTCATTGTACCATTTGAAATTGAGTAAAATTAGAGAATTGGTCAGTGGTCTGAATTCTTCTGCAAAGCACCGCATCTCAGTATAATTTGGGTGTCGGAGGAGACCTAAACTCTGTTCTAGACCAATACTTGGATCAATCCGCCGCCCACCGTATGCCTAACTTAGTAGTGAATTCCTGAATAATGAGAAACAGAAAACTATTTGTGTGGAGGGTCTTTAACCCCGCAGGCAGAGAATATTCCCTTCACTCTCATGTCCATAATGTTTCATGTTAATTGACCATTTTCTCCTTGACTCCAAATAAAAGCGTGACGGTTTAACCCACAGCTTCTCACAGAACCTGTGGCTCCCACTGTGAATTTCATAAGAAATGTGTTAACCTTATTTTGCCCTATTATTTGCATGAAATGTTAGCGTGATCCAATGATGAGGGAGGCTCATCATTGTAACTGCTGTAGTCAGCAGTAGGATGAAGTGTATGGAAAAATCTTGTCTGCTAAAACAACACCAAATGCCTCTAAATGTATCTAAGACACGTCATCGTGCAGGACAACTGGTCAAGTCAACCAGCCATTTGAATCTCATTGAGAATGCATTTCAAATGCTGAAAAAAAGACAGAAGGCAATAAGGTCCAGAAACAAGCAGGGACTGAAGATCGCTGCAAATACAGACCAGGCACAGCATCACCAGGGAAGATACCCAGCATCTGGGGATGTTTTCATTTGCTTCCTTTAGTCACTGGCATACACTACTGGTGACATGATCATATAGAATATACTACACAACAAACAGCACACATTACAAGCGCCTGAAGGGCAAACATCACAGCAGTGGAGAATATAGTGCGTGCGTGTTCACACAAAGGGGTTACGATTCTGGTAGGGGGTTGGTTTTCCGCACAACAACAGCAACCAAAGCCTGGCTGGTAAGCATGGCAAAGAACAATTGATTGCATCTATGGTTACTAATTGCTCTTGTTTCTCTGGCCATGAAACTAACGTTTAGATAAATAATCCAGACTTTTTCTAAACCAAATTTCCAAAATTAATAATTTGATTACTTGTAATTCCCTACAGGACCTTTATCAGAAAAGCCTTGAAAAGAACTTCAGACCAACACCGGCAATTTTGGGGATGATTCCTGGTAGGAACAGTGCTGCTGCAGTCCCAACAGTGTCCAGAGCATTGCTTATGAATGAGGGCTTATTCTCTTCTTCTTGTGCCTTCAACCCCTTAAGGTTGTCTATTTCTCTTTGCATTTCACGTGCTTTGTCATTAAATCCTTGCTGGAGGAGGTCATTCTGCTCCTGAAATGACACAGTATATAGTACATCACAGAGTAGACCTGACAAATCCAGTACACATCACACTGTGTTGATACTGTTAATGTGTTTGTAAAATGTACTTCTGTGGTTAAATGTTTCAGTCAGGCCTACCTTGAGCCTGGCCTGCAGAACTCTATCGTGCTCTTCTAAGGCATTTCTACTGTCGCTTTCCATCCTCTCAAACAGTTGGTTCATATTCTCCTCATAAGTCCTCTGCTGGTCCACTATCAATCTCTCCTGGACAGCCAGCTTCTCCTCCATTGCTCGAGTCTCCCGCTCTGATGCCTCCCTTTTCGCTTCCTCGGCTGCAGACAGACAGAGTGGGAGACGAAGATTCACAGAAAGAGAAGTAAGCCATTTACTTGGTTGTCATTAAGAATGTTGTTGCCTGGTCATGATGTGCATGTTCATGGCGACTATCACCTTTTGTCCTCTGGTCAGCGTCAGTGAGTGATTTGTCTGCTGACAGGATGGTGTGACCAATGCTGACCTTCTTTTCTAGGTATTCCTTCAGTACTTCTTCAGCCTGGAGCCAACAGACATTATGTTCAACTTTACCCACAGCACAGTCCTTTGAACTTCATTGATATAACAATAACAATTTATCTCCCCAAATCCTGAAATTGCCCAAATATACCTTCACTCCTCTGCCTCCCTCAGATCTATATTCACTGACAGCTAGTTTCTGGTCATGGCAGTACTCTTTGTATCCTCCAGGGGTCATGTAGGAGCCATCCTTTAATTTTTCCTCCATGGGGGCAAAGATGCGTTCTATTTTAGACTCACACGCCTTCTTGGACTCCGTGTAGTTTCTTTCACAAATCTTCTCATACTCCTCCTGAAGTACTCTCTATAGAAAGCAAAAACATTAGTTCAGAAGGTACCAGAACATCTTGGTTTGACTGAGGTAATGAATTGCGTCATCCTGGGAAAGTTCCTTTATCACGGTGGATAGACGTATCACTAACAAATGAGTCATTCACATAGACTTATGTCCATACCATGAGCTCCAACTGGTACTGCTGGTTCTCATCTTTGAAAGAGCTGTTCATGAACATGGCCACAGCCTCCTTCTCAACTAAACTGTGTACTTCAGACAGCTCTTCCTGGGTCTCTGTAGGATAGGCCACCCAGCTAGCCATCTCCCTCTGGTAGTGGGCCCTGGCCCTCGCGATGGCATTGGAGTTCTCAATCTGGGCCAGCGCCACCACAGCATTTTCTAGGCAGGGAATCTGACCACACCGGATAGCAGACACGTAAGCCTCAGCCAGGTTCCCCAGCACTGCAGGACAGAGTATGCAGGAAATCAGCACATCTGGTAGTAGATTATGGTAGTAGATTGTGAAGTCAGAGGCCATTTTATTCGGGTACATCCATCTAGGGTCAGACACCATTGCTTCCAGAAAAGACAGAATTCATTGGGAAATTAATTCTATAAAATTTCATGAATTTTCTATAAAGATTTTGGCCCATGCTGAGGGTATCACCCAGTTCCAGCAGACTGAATATTTATTCTGAAAATAGCCTGTTCCATCTCATCCAAAAGATGCTGTATTGGGTTGTCGTCTGGTGTGTGAGCAGGCCGCTAACACTCACTAGACCCACTTCCTGTTTTAGCTGATAAGCGTGGAACGTGGTCATCTGCTGCAGTATCCCATCTAGGACCAGTGAGTTGTGCATTTTGAGATGCCGTTCTGCACCCCAATGTTGTACTATGTTTTTATTGGCCTGATTATGGCCCGTCTGTTAGTTGTACGATTTTTGCCATTCTCCTTTAAAACTGCTCATCAACAGTTATTTGCCCATAGGACAATTATTTGCTCACTGACTGAGTTATTGTTTGTCGGACTATTCTCTTTAAATTCTAGACAATATTGTACATGAAAAGCCCAGTAATGCACCAGTTTGAGGAATAGCACTCAAGGTCACTTAGGTTACTCTTTTTGATGCTCTTTTTTTCCTATAATTTCTGGGGGTATTTTGCAACTTTTATTGAGACAGTTATGAAATGAAAGCTGGTATACCAATATATCAAATGTTTCACTTACAAATGTCCTTGTTTTCAAAAGAAAAGCACATTTTGTCCATTAAAATAACATCAGATTGATCAGAAATACAGTGTAGATATTGTTAATGTTGTAAATGAAAACAGTTTCTGAAAACAGCTGATTTTTCATGAAATATCTACGTAGGCGAACGGAGGCCCATTATCAGCAACCGTCACTCCTGTGCTCCAATGGCACGTTGTGTTTACTAATACAAGTTTATCATTAAAAGGTAAATTAATCATTAGAACACTTTTGCGATTATGTTAACACTGCTGAAAACTGTTGTGCTGATTAAAGCAGCCATAAAACTTGCCTTCTTTAGCCCTGTTCATTATATTGAGCATCAGCGTATGTGGGTTTGATTACAGGCTAAAAATGGCCAGAAACAAAGTACTTTCTTCTGAAACTCATCAGTCTATTCCTGTTCTGAGAAATGAAGGCTATTTCCATGTGAGAAATTGCCAAGAAACTGAAGATCTTGTACAACGATGTGTACTACTGCCTTCACAGAACAGCGCAAACTGCCTATAACCAGAATAGAAAGAGGAGTGGGAGGCCCCGGCGCACAACTGAGCAAGAGGACAAATACATTAGAGTGTCTAGTTTGAGAAACATACGCCTCACAGGTCCTCAACTGGCAGCCTCATTAAATAGTACCCACAACACACCAGTCTCAACGTCAACAGTGAAGAGGCAACTCCAGGATGCCGGCCTTCTAGGCAGAGTTATATAATTGAATTATAAATAAGCCACTGAGTGGTAGTAGAATCAGTAGTAATAGTGGAAATTGATAAAGTTGTTGTATAAGCAGCAGTTGTAGTGTATTTTTTGTATTATAATAAAAACACATCTAGAAATTCTTTCCATCCTCAATATCAGTGTTTTAATACTCACACCTGCCGGTGACTCTCAGGCCGTGTTTCAGGGACTTGGTCTTGGCCTCTGTGTAGATGTGGTCACAGAATCTCTTGGCCTGTTCCACAAAGAGGGGCTCCAGATCATTATCATTCAGCTCCTCCATACGCTTCATATTATCTGCGTTGGCTGGCCGATCAAACACAAAGCACCAGCGAGGAGAGAAGTAGTTCCGCAGGCAGCTACGAGGTAGGTTGTACAACTGATCTTTTTTATTACAACCTTTGTAAAGGGAAAAGAATGGGGAAGCATATCAATCCATAATAACAACTTCAAATGTAATAATGTCTGGAAAAATTATTTACTGTAATAACAAAATGCAGCACAAAACAAATAATGTTTTGTGTAAATGCATGAAATCTGGTATCCGCATAGTTAGTACAAGTGTCTAGAGACACCACATTGAAAATGTAAGATCATAACAGTGTCTCTTAAAATGTAAAGAAATCATTTGAATTAATTCAGGGTATATATTTTGATATTTCATGATAATTAAATTGTTAAGCATATATAACTGCTCTCAAACATACACACACATACCCCTAGAATATGCAGTAGCAGCAAATGCAAAGTCATTCTCTTCCACTTCTTAATAATTGTATGGACCAATGTATTTAAAAACAATATCTAAACACACCTGTACATACACCCTCTTAGGGGTCTCCAACCTTTTCTGGCATTACACCATTGTTTCTTTTTTTTCTTTTTGATTATGCACATTCTTTACTTCTCTACTTCCCTAGAATTTTCCCCAGGTCCTTATGGTACAACTGAAATTATTCCAGTTTTTTTTTCCAATATCTAGTCAAATAGGGTTCATATTCAATTCTAATGGCAGCCATATACAATCTGTTTGAATGTTTCCCTAAATTTGTTTAACATTTTACAAAAGTATATTTTCTCTGTGGAGTTTTTCTAGGTTTGAGAATTTGGTAATCGAATGTGCCACCCAAATAGACGGATATGGGCTACATGCTGGAAATGAATTGCCAGAATTGTGTTAGTTTTGACTTTTTAATGCCAAAATAATAGTGGGGTAATCTTAATGTTGCAATGATTATATAGTAGCCTGAGCTACTCATAAATGGCATGCCATATACCACTAGTTACCAGTAGCTATCATTTGGAGACCCTTGGTATCCGTACAGTATGTATAGCAAATCCAGTGCAAGTCAATGGAGAGTCTGGCCTGCTACTGCGTCTCAGTCTGTCAGGATGGTTTGAACCCTGAATGCTGATTGGCCAAAATACATGGTATATTTAAGCAATAAGGCATGAAGGGGTGAATGGCCAATTTACCACGGCTTAGAGCTGTTCTTAGGTATGACGCATTGCAGAGTGCCTGGACACAGTGCTTATCCATGGTATACTGGCAAAATATCAGAAAACCCACAAGATGTCTTATTGCTGTTATAAACTGGTACCAATGCAATTAGAGCAGTAAAGTGTGGTGATGTAATACCTGCGATACAGTCTCATATACCATGGCAACTAACATTCAGGATTTAAAGCAACCAGTTTAAAAGAGACTTTACCACAGGTGTAACATAAAATAAAATTTTACTGATGTAATTGCTTTGGTTACCAGTTTAGCACCTCATGGATTTGTCATATATGACATACAATACTATGGTTATGGTCTGTATCCACTCTGCTATGGTATACTGTCCACATACTGTCCATATATCACATCCCCTTATGCCTTATTGCTTACATATATAGCACCAGTCAAGGGTATTTCTTTAGTTTGACTATTTTCCACATTGTAGAATTATACTGAAGAAATCAAAACTATGAAATAACACATATGGAATCATGTACCAACCAAAAAGTGTTTGGTTGGTACATGAGTGTTAAACAGATTAAAATACATTTCATATTGCAGATTCTTCAAAATAGCCACCCTTGGGCTTGATTACAGCTTTCCATACACTTTGCATTCTCTCAACGAGCTTCATCAGGTTCACCTGTTCTGAGTTTAAGAGCATTCTCCAGATACTCATTTGCTGTGATGGGTCTTCCATCGACCTCCAGGGTCAGGGTGAAATCTCTTACTGTCCACACAAAGGAAGGAAAGTACCGCAGGTACTCTGACGATTCCTCCTCACCCTGCTGGTTGGCCTTAACCTTAATGTGCTCTGTCAGTTCGGTCACATAGCTGTAGGGGGCAGTGTTGAGAATAACATGAACCCACATCCTACTGATTCCTTTTATGACTCCTCTCACTGTGTGATTATTATCAAATAAGACAACATAATAAATCTAGTTTAAATGCTGCCGGCTGGCCTGCGTGAGGATACTGTAGTTTCTCCAGGGTGTTGTTGTCGATGGTTCCCATGCTGTTATACACCAGAGTACTGCTTAGCAGAACCGCCAGGGAAAAGATCCAGTTGTCATTCTTCTCATCACCCTGACAAAACAACAGAAGGAACCCTTTGGCATTCTGTCCATACTATAGTTAAATTGGGTAACTGGAAAACGCAGCCTTAAGTTTTTTACAATTCTAGAATTACTTTGATGTCTGATTTAAGCAGATTTTTTCGTCAATTTTTTTCAATGATTTTTTTAATCTGCTGTGTGTATTTCAACAGTGTACCTTAGCACACTATTCTGACAAACACCTCCCCAGTAGTTTCAGTAGCCATATTTGGGTGGGACTAATCAGACATCCAGTATGCAACCCAAAACAGTTCTTGCCCACTTTCAGTACCACACCAGAAATGTTAACTTCCAGTACTTTCCCACCCTGTAAATATCCACCTATCTATACCCACCCTATAGATATCTTATGAACTTCATCATACAGTAAAATGGGTAGAACATACAAACATTAGATTACATAACAGCCCCAGACCTACAGAAATATAAATTAGAAATGATAAACAGTTAATGACATCACTTATTAGTACTGGACAGTCCATTACCATTAATATAACATTGGAATTTCTCCCTTTTTTACTGTGCATATTATTATCCATTGTATTTATGGATTAAATCAGGTAATTATTGTTTAATGTAATACATGTACTGTACCTACTCATTCAAGGGTATTTCTTTGTTTTTACTATTTTCTACATTGTAGAATAATAGTGAAGACATCAAAACTATGAAATAACACATATGGAATCTTGTAGTAACCTAAAAAGTGTTAAACAAATCAAAATACACTCATGTTTTAGATTCTTCAAAGAAGAAAAGCTTTCCACATGAAGCTAGTTGAGAGAATACAAAGATTGTGCAAAGCTGTCATCAAGACAAAGTATATTGATCTGTTTAAAGTCTTCACTATTATTCTACAATGTGGAAAACAGTCAAAATAAGGAAATACCTTTGAATGAGTAGGTTTGTCCAAACCTTAGACTGGTACATGTGTGTCTAAATGTGTTCACAATTAAGGTCCCACCTTCTCCACGTCCCCCAAACCCTCTGTGTCCAGCAGCACCAGGGTGTGGTCTGCTTTTACAGGGTGAGGCACACACCACATCCAGATGCCCTTGGTCTTGGACTGGATGGTGGCTCCAAGGGCAAAACCTTTAAAGATGGAATGGATTTTTTTAAAGACGTTGAAATTAGGAATTGTAAAGGGGCAGCTTAATAAAGCTCAAGTCATCTGGTTATCTGATTATCTTTTATGTATTTATATTATACTGATAGACTGAAATAGAAACTATTAACTGGTGTGAAAGCATATTTATAGGCCCTAGCTGTATGGAGTATTAACCGATATGTACCCACTTAGAACATTGTATTCTGTAGAACTATGCTCTGTCCCCTGGTTCTCAATTTACTGGGTAAAACTGAAAGAGAAACTCTTTCCACACAGAACAGGATGGGGCGGAATGCCTGTGTTTTGAGATAAGCAACCCTGAATATGTTTGACCACGCTGTTCACACGCTAAAATGTGTTGTTTAACATTGAGATTACCCTATCTTTATAATAACTGATGATGATCATTCCATAGCCATATAACAGTGGTGACTGGTCATGCACAATGTTATGTATATTGTTTGAACTTGTGAGTATAGATTAATATATTATTTAGGGGATGAGCGCACCTTTTCTCTTCCCAGCCAGCTTGTTCATGAGGTAGGACTTGCCAGTACGGTACAGCCCAACCACTGACACCACCACCACATGCTGGTCAATCTGATCAAGGATGTCCAGTGCACTGCGGACCACATGCAGCTTCCCATCACTGTCATTCTCTATCAGACACACTGGTTCTTCCATGGACACTGTCTGGCCTGGCATGATGCTGTCCTATAGAAACACACTGGCAAGGAAAAAATAACTGTTTTTTGTATGCCTGTGTGTATGTCTCTGTCTGCATGATAAATCAGCAGGTCTTCATTGCAATTATATTTGAAGTGATACATTTTCCAGACGGGCAGGACGTAAAGAAGGAATCTAGACCATAGATTGAAAGCAGTGTTCCATTATCTATTATCCAGATATCCAAATCAATCAATGTGGTTGTGAGTGTTAATCGTTCATTCTAGCTGGCTTTAGACATTAAAAACTCAATGCTCGCAAAAAAATGTAAGCTACAGACCCCGGTTTAGTCTCGTTATGAAAGGAAAAATTGTACAACACTGCACAGGTCCCGTTGTCTTGATTCAGAACCACGTTTTCAAATGGCGGAAGTAATTTACTGCGGCATTGTAGTCATCCCGCACATAACCAAAGCACGTCACAAGAGAGCTTCAACAAAGTGCATCATCAACATTTTCAAATCTCAACAACTCTGACTACGTCACCTATAAACCTCAAAAGAAGTATTTGAAAGTTTGCATTACCAATAGCTTTCTCAACATTTGACTGAGACATACCATTTAATGCTCAATCATTTCCTATGTAGAGCCGCATGGTGTACAGCCATTTGTTTTGCCCAAAAAAATATTCCACATTTCTAGAATTCCATATTTTGGACAGAAACGACAAAAATGCAAAAAAACCAAAAACAAATAGCGCTATGCAACATGTGGGTGTCTTCTCAGAACAACTTGAAAGTGGTTTGAGGTGTCTAAGTCCTTTAACCAAAAAGCTATTGAATTTTGAAAATCTTAAAAGTTTATTTAAAAAAAATCTAAACTTATTTTTTGCAAAACCCAAAGGCTGTGCAACATGTGGGAGTGCTCTCTGAACAATCTGAAAGTGGTTTGAGGTGTCTAAAATACCTGGTTAAAAAGCTATTGAATTACTAACTTTGAGGCATTTAATTTATTTACGGTCCCTAATCATTAGCAGACATTGCGTCGTTCTATACACCGGGTTACAGTATAGTGGGGCTGAGTCGGGGAAAACAAGACCTGATGTCGGGTTTCGAATATCCAATATCGAAAATCAAACCTTGCCACGGTATCACCAAGTTGCTTGTTGTGGGCTTCTTTTGATAGACTCGGTTGCTTGTTTCTCTTGCAATATGCAACACCGATCTAAATCATAGAACAAAGATATGTCTTTGACCGAGTCCCTCATCACACACAAAAATTATTTCTTCCATATTTCAATAAGAAATGTGACTAGCAAAATCATCCAGTGGTCCGATATTGGTTACAAGTGGATCTAATATTTACCATGAATCAACTTCCAAAATGAAAAACAAAGATACAAATCGTTAAAGCTTACCTCGGCTAAGACGCGAGTCTTGTTTTTCTAAACAAAGGTCGGTTATGGCCAAAAATGAGTATGCTGGGTCACACTGAAACTGAAACTGTCTTAAAACTATTTTCACTTTCAAAATCGCCTTGGACATTTTTAGTTCATTTGGAAAGGCTCGAACGTTTGGAGGTCACCTATGTGAGTACAGACGACCGGACAAATATTTTTTGTTTATAATTGAGAAAAATAAATCAGGGATTTTAATGCTTTATTGTAGATATGGGTAAGAATGAGAATACCGTTTTTGTTGAGCAACGGACCTTTATAAATGTGACTGTATCCTGTAGGCTGCCTATCCCAAGGCAGTTTGAACATGCAGTAGCTTTCGCATTGTGATTTAAATGTATTACTATTTTATATAATATTAACCTGAATATATTTCTAATTATTTAATTGTAGTTTTCATATTTCTGGAAGCTGTGATCATACTTCGAAACCACTTGACCATGGAATCACCAGTGTGCCTAGTCGAAAATGCTAACGGCGAACTTCGTGTAGTCCCTGAGGCCGTCCAGTACTTAAAAGGACTGAACCAGGATGTCGTAGTAGTGGCGGTGGTCGGGATGTACCGCACTGGCAAGTCTTATCTCATGAACAAGCTGGCTGGGAGAAGAAATGGTGAGACTGACTGATGCAGAGACCTTTCTGAACATAGTGGTTCCCCAATAGTAAATGCCTACGTCAGATGAGTAACAAACAACGCTCAGACATTGCGGGCCGACAATGAAACATGATGTTTTATTTAATATAGGAAATATGAACTGTCCGTTATAGGGAAGAAAGTAAACCTGGAAAAAAATGTGTTTTTGATATAGCCTACTGCTTGATGAGGCTGATGTGTAATGTACAGTGCCTTGCGAAAGTATTCGGCCCCCTTGAACTTTTCGACCTTTTGCCACATTTCAGGCTTCAAACATAAAGATATAAAACTGTAATTTTTTGTGAAGAATAAACAACAAGTGGGACACAATCATGAAGTGGAACAAAATTTATTGGATATTTCAAACTTTTTTAACAAATAAAAAACTGAAAAATTGGGCGTGCAAAATTATTCAGCCCCCTTAAGTTAATACTTTGTAGCGCCACCTTTTGCTGCGATTACAGCTGTAAGTCGCTTGGGGTATGTCTCTATCAGTTTTTCACATCGAGAGACTGACATTTTTGCCCATTCCTCCTTGCAAAACTGCTCGAGCCCAGTGAGGTTGGATGGAGAGCGTTTGTGAACAGCAGTTTTCAGTTCTTTCCACAGATTCTCAATTGGATTCAGGTCTGGACTTTGACTTGGCCATTCTAACACCTGGATATGTTTATTTGTGAACCATTCCATTGTAGATTTTGCTTTATGTTTTGGATCATTGTCTTGTTGGAAGACAAATCTCCGTCCCAGTCTCAG
>JACXGI010006150.1:15429-35692 GCA_016801175.1 Esox masquinongy | reverse complement strand
TTCTACAGCCTCACCCGCATGATGAAGGAAGGGCTTTCTGTGGCCGTGCAGAACACCATTGACAACCCGGCACCGGTGAGCTGGAAACCTCGGGTCACGTTAGTGTTCTAAGTAAATGTTACTCGGCGTATTTACACCACGTTGCTCATATTTCTTCCAGCATGGGATGAACACTCAAAGCAAATGTGGAATATGAGACTCCATTTACATGTCCTTTCTTTGTAAGCCTCTGGGTTTAATGCCCTTTGGTGATACATGTGGTGAAGGTCCCACCCAACGTAAACACTCAGTAAATTCGGATGTCCTGCCGGCGAGCCTTCAAGGGATTGACAGTGTAATTCGTGCGACTTGTTGTCAGCTTGTACAGTCACATACAGTCTGAAACTAGTCGTGTTTTAAATGAACTAAACACGAAGAAATATACAAATGCCTGTTATATACAAATTCCCAATGTTTCAAGTTTTGGTGTGTGTAATGTAACTGAATTCATTTTGGATTCGCTGGTGGCGGGTAGTGGTGGTCTCTCACGCTGCCATCACCCATGGAGTTTCTCAAGAGAGCCACAAGACATGTGGGAGGACTGGGGCCGAAAGTGTCTTTATGACCAAAAGGGGCTTATCCAATGGAGCCAGGTTCATGTCCACCTGTAGCCCGACCCGGCGCAGTGCACCCCCAGCGAGAATGCTTTGCCCCCCAAAAATAGTTTGGGTAAGATGCTTCCCAGCACTGTACTTAACTAATCACTGTTGGGAATGTAGCTCTCTTGCCTTCATCTGCAAATGCGATCGAAGATGTGCTTTATTAAGGGATGTGATGTAACTACTGCAGTTACTAAAAGCTTTACAATTTGATTGACAGCTGTGTATTTTGCTATTATATAGCCTCTGTAAGTCATGCAGGCTAAAATAATTTGCTGTCCTTCCCTTGTCCTGAAGTTACTATAATACATTGGTAAGTAGGATAAACATGCCCACCCATGGAACTTAAATGCCCGTCCAACACGTTTGTTCTAGTGCCGGGCTTGCCTGTTGCAACTCTTGGCTAAAGGTCCCTGACAGAAAAGCACAGGGTCATGTTCATTACACAGCAAACAGAAGAAACAGACTCAGACAGGGAGGCACTACCTGAATTTCTCCAATAAGAATCCCTCAAAATATTACGGTACATTGTTTGTTTCCTGCTTGTTACCTTGCCGTTACTTGTTGTCTGACCAACTCAACTGTTGACCATACAGATGAGGAAGGTGACCGAATACAGGTTAATGTTAGTGCCAGGTGGGTGGATTGCGGAAAAATACAGAAATACTCTTACCTCTATATTTAAATGGACATTTGATTTGAGGGTAATCATGAGGTCTAATTTGCAGTGACCATTTTCTATTTGGTATTTGGTTACCGTGCTGGGCCCTATGGTGGTGAATGAAAGGTCACAAGGGAGTTGTCTCTCTCTTTCACACAAACACACACACACACACACAAACACACACACGTGACAATGTCAGTTCCATTGAAAAGGAGCCCGCTGACTAAGCATTGTGATAAATGTCCAATCTGTTGTCTCTTACTCATGGATTCCAACGCGCGCACACACACATACACACAGACACACTTCCTGTTGATCCTCCTTTTGTAGCCTGTTAGCCTATTTTAGATTACTATTTTTATATTTGATATAAATGTTGAGAGAAGTTCCTTTTTATGCTGTTGTTGGAGATTTTCGGTCAAATACACATAAAATGATTGCCTTCTTTGACCTCTAAAAGCAACAGGTTTTATGTGTGATTGTAAGACAGTTTTGCATTAGTACATTGAGATATATATATATATATTTATATATATAGTTCCTTATTTCTTCATCATAGGATGAATTATCAGAAGATGACTACAGACTGGAAGTCACTCAAATACATAAGGTAGGTCAATTTAAATAAAATGCCATTGCCAAACATTGCAACGCCAATAGGGAAATTCATCAAAAAGATCTGAATGATTGGGTTTTTCCTCATAGTTATCTGTTACCTTCAATTATTAGTAGTTTCTTGAGCTAATTAATGAACACTTTCTCTCTCTTCCTGTCCATCTATCTATCATCTATAATAAAGCCGTTTGTCTTAGCAAATTGTTCAAAGACATCTTATTTCGGATCTTGGTTGTTTCTGACGTACATCATGGTTGCTGCATTTACCACCAAAACCTCTGATACTGTTTATTTAGGACCATGAAGGTGAAAACCTTTATTGTTCATGCCTTGTGACCATTTGCCCCCAGCACCTCAAACCTGGAGGCGTTGGATTAAAAACGGAAGTCACATTTATTGGGAACTGACGTGAAAACTAATGTATTCCTTTAACTCATCTTAGGACTTTGTAATGGAGACTTTTGCCGGGCCAGTGTTTGCCAGCCTGCGACACTCCCTGGGTATGACAGAAAAGGATTACCAGAACTCGCTCTCCTCCGACGGCTCTTACCTGCAGTTCATCAGCAACTCTAAAAGCAAGGCAGACTTCTTTCTCACGTGCGTAAGCGCATTCTGCTCCTGCTTTGTTGCTCCATGTTCTGCCATGGGGGTGTATCTCCCTTTCACTTCACAGCAACAGACACATGACGCGCTAAAATGCAAATATAGCGAAGTGCCCAAGGCACTGAGCACATTAAGGTCATTCAAACATACGCATGCATGCACACACACAAACACATACAAGCATGCTCAGAGAAAATGCATTACAATTCAATACCTGTGCTCAAGGGCCTAGGCTTGTGTTTCATGTGGAGGGGGGGGTAATGGTTCCTGGGATTTTCACTATTTTCACAAGCATGCTCAGAGAAAATGCATTATAACTCAATACCTGTCCTCAAGGGCCTAGGCTTGTGTTTCACATGGGGGGTGCTAATGGTTCCTTGGACTTTCACTATTTTCTGGGGGGGATGGGGGTCAAAGTGACCTGTCCCACCCCAAATCCGAAGTGACCTGTCCCACCCCAAATAACAGAATGTCTATCTCTTCCAGGAACGATAAGCGTTTTTTCCTGAAGACGCAGAACAAGAGAGAGGTGCATTTCCTCCTGTCCAACCTGAGAATCTACATGGAACACCTGGAGAAGTATCCCCATTCACTGCTCGTCAAATTCTTGGGTAAGTCACCGCAGTCTCATCTTAATGGGGAAAAAAAAGAATTCTCTGAACATAGCTCCGCATTTGATTGGTCGTCGTGTCCATTTTTGTTTCCAAGGTGTCCACAGGATCAAAATTCCCCATAGGAAAAAGGTACTGACTTCATTTTTTTTACAATATTATCCATAATTGTATTTTCTGTAGTATGAGATTTCTCAAAGTATAATTTTAATCCTTGTCTTGTGTCTTTCACAGAAGTACTTTATTGTAATGCAGAGTGTTTTTTACCCTGATGATCGAATCAACGCCAGGTAAGTAGAAGTGAAAATGGTATGGAACGGGACACCGATGGCGTGGTTTGTTCCCAGGATATAATGTATGACTGGCTCTGTGGTCGCAGGTATGATATCAAGGGCTGCGAGGTGAGCCGCTGGACTGACCCCGCCCCAGAGGGGAGCCAGGTCATCGTCGTCCTGAAGGACTTGAATTTTGAAGGCCAGTTTATCACCCTGGGTAAGAGTTTCCAAGCCCGTCCATAGCAAGCTACAGCCAAGCCAAGGGGGCCGTCATTCATGTGCCCAGTAAAAATAAGGAAGTTACAGATACACTGCGCCAGTGGCGGAGGGCCAGTTTGGTCACGCTGGAAATGCATGCTGGGAAAATAACAGGGCAGCTAGTAATAGTAGTTGGTAGCACACGCAATTACGAAGGCCTAACCGCTTTTGCAATACTTGTGCTTGTAGACCAGCAGCGCCCGTGGCTGCTCCGGCAAGTGGAGATCGACACTTCCTTCCTGCAGAGACTCAACGTGCTGGACTACAGCCTCCTGGTGGCCCATCAACCATTGCACCAGGATGAACGCCACCAGGGCCACTCTTTCGCCACCCTTATCATGCGCACAAAAAAGTTGGTGGGATTTTTTTTTTCTGTTTCAGTTTTTTTTTTCTCCCTCCGTTCTTTGTGTGTAATTCTTTCGCGGTCTCAGACTTGCTGTAATGTCAAGATCTGTCTTGTTCCCAGGTCTTGGTCTTTCGTCACAACAATACAAATGACTTCCAGGCATGTAGTTTCCACAAATATACTGCTTGGCCATACAGTAACATGGCTCACTCACAGGTCTCTCCCTTGGTTTCTGCCTCGCCTTATAACTTCCTCGGGTGGTCATGTTGAGTTTATTGACTATGTTCATCCTCCATTGAGATGGATAGAGGGCATACTTGGCACAAAGCTTGTTTTAACATGGCCAGCTCTATTGAGTAAAAGAAGAATGCCATGCGATAAATCAGTCAATAACTAAAAAGGTGTAGTGGGGTCGCGCTCAAAAAGCAGTCGTAGAGTTCTCAATTCTTAATTCGGTTTGTTTTAGATTTTCTGTATTTTTCAAATATTTTATTTATTTTATCTCTGCGTTTTGAACCTAATTAACTAAGCTAAGAAACAACAACTCTATGACTCCACTACATTATTTTAATTATGGTCTGACTGCACAGGTTTTTACACACCACCAAAAAATGACTTGGGTAGATGCGATGGTACTCTTTCTATGATAAATCAATCAAATGTATTTTTTAAGCCCTTTAACCTCTCAAGTGACCATGCTGACTTTAATACCACTGTTTATCCCCTCTCCCCTTTAACCTCTCAGGTAGCCATGTTGGCTTTAATACCTCTGTTTATCACCTCTGTTCATCCCCTCTCCCCTTTAACCTCTCAGGTAGCCATGTTGGCTTTAATACCTTTGTTTATCCCCTTGCCACTTCAACCTCTCAGGTGGCCATTAATAACTCTGGTCACCGTTTCTCCACTCCTACCTGTCAGGTCAGTGATCACTGGCTCAAGCCCCACCAATGCGGGGACGCCCACGGTTCCAGGGGCGGTCCCAGAGGAAGACTCCACCCTGTTGCTGTCGGAGACAGACAACAGAACCGGAAGTCGCAGCGCTGCGGAGTCACAGCGAGGGAGTGACCTCGGCGGTGCCTTTTCAGGAAGACCCTGTACCGAGCAGCCGGCCGGAACAGTAACAGATGCGATGGAGCTGCAGGATTTCGAGGCCCAGAACCGCCGGCTGCTGCCCAACTTCAAGAACCCTCTGCATGTCATTGATGGACCAGATCAACGCTACTTTGTGGGCATCATTGACATCTTTACTGTCTACGGTTTCAAGAAGAGGCTGGAGCACTGGTGGAAGAGACTGCGGCACCCAGGAAAGGCCTTCTCCACAGTCAGCCCCCCCACTTACTGTCTAAGGCTCTGCCAGTGGGTACGGGACCATACCAAGTAGACTCGGAAAGAGGGGGGAGGACCAGCGTGGTTTCTCGCGCTGGTAGTCTGCCCGGTTATTTTCATGTTTTCAGATGTCCAGACCAAACCCAAAACAAACTTAAACCATCACATGGAAATATAATATTACCTTCCACAGACAAACAAGTTCTTTTTTTCATATAATTTATTCTTTTAACAAAGAAAGAGGTGCAGCATTGAAAATCAGGTGCTATAAATTGATTTTCCTAAGTATAATCGTTTTTATTTTTTTTATTTATTGTTGAATTAAGTTCAATTAGCAAATCAGTGATGAAAACCAAAATGATTTGACAGATGTGGCTCCTGTTTTTTTTATTTTTTTTATTTTATACGTTAGACTCGTGGATTATATATATATATATATATATTTTTTTTTTTACAATTTAGCTTTGCAGTGTTGATACCTGTACAATATGGTTGTCTTTTTTTTCTTATTTTTTTTTTTTAAAGCTGACCAAGTGATATACTCACCCAATACCACTATCTATGACTGTGGTCCTGCAAGTATATACCTTATATTGTTTTCACACTTGGTCCCTTTCAGACAATTTTTGAGAACCCATTGTGGTCCCCTTATAATTTTGGGGCAGTGTGAATGCACCAAAGAGGTGGTCTGAGTTCAGTTCACTTGAAGTCCCTGGTTTGGTTCTCTTGTTTGGTGCAACGTGAACACAAGGCTTGTCAGGTTTGCTTATGAATATTCCTATATAAGGATACTGGAGCGCCATTTTTCCTGCCTTGGCCCCTTACTTCAGTGCCATGAAGTAAAAAAGATGATGTGCAGGTTGGCGGTACAATTTGTTTTAGTTGTTTGTCCTGTAACCAGTAATTTTACATAGCCTACACATTTTCATTATAATTAGTCTACAGCATGTGTTTTTTTTAATCAAATGCAAAGCATTCTCTTTAAAAGTTCAGTAATTACATCCATAGATGTCCAAAAACATATTCTGACAACGTGGCTTGTCTGCACCCTGAAAGCAATGAGTGAATGTAGAAAACTCAGACCGCAAAAATGTTGAAGTGAATTGGCAAAAGAGCCAAAATAGTGTGAACACAATGACCACTGACACTAGAGGACAAAGTATGTAAACACTCATTTATTTATTTATTAATTGTGCGATTATGGCAAGGTCAGCATGAAGAGGTAGGTTTAAAAGTGATGACAAATGCCATTTTATAAGACTACCTGATTGTTTGGATCAATAACACTTTCTTTAAAAGGATAGTTCACCTTTTAGTTTATTTCACAAAACTCTGGGATTAAAAGTGACATAAGGGACTCAGTTGTCCGTGGACAGAAATGTATTCTGTTTAACAGAATTCACTTTACATCCTTTTTGAATGTAGCAAAATGTCCATGTATATTATAGAAAAATAATAGGCCTTTATTTGAAGACTGGGATATGTGGTCCTATTCATCACATACTTAACTCTTGTTAAGGTACTCCATCCATGCTGTAGGGGTGTGGACGACTAACTCCTGCCACCATCAATACTTTTTCCCGGCTCAGTTTGTTCACTCCAACCAAATGTCGAACCAAATGTTTGTGCCTTCTGTCTGCAATAGAAATGTGCTGAAACCTCTACCCAATGCATAAAAAACTCTTAAGGAATACATTGTGTGTGTTTCTTTTGTTAGGAACTCCTTTAGCTATTGCACACATAGCAGCTACTCTTTCTGGGGACCACTGGATATGTGCACGTGTGAACCAGGTCTATGTGCATGTGTGGGGACCAGTAAAACCTGATACTTTTCCCCCCACATGGTTTTTTGGGACAGTCCCACTCGGGAACATTTTGATTTCTAGCCTTTGGATTTAGGGTGAAATTTTAATGGGGCATAGTGTCAGAATTAGTGAATATTTTCTGACCTAATCCTGTCCATTTAGGTGGAAGTCAGGCTGTCCTTTGATACATGTAGCAGAACAAGGCTGATATTGACATGAACATCTCATATAATGCCAGAGATCCTTTAGAAGCTCTGTGGTTACAGAGACAGTTTGTGTTACTGAAGTCAAATGCATATTTTTTTTTAATTAATTAATTAATTTTTAATTATTTTATTTGAATAGAATAGAACATAGAATATAATGATTTTTTTTTTCCTGTGGTAACTTCCATGTGGAAAATTCAGGTAATGAGTCAATTAATTTATTTTGTTAAGGTTTTTTTCAGCAGTCTCTATGAGCTTTACAGATGAGCCCACTGAGCCTAACACCATTTATAGCAAACAATGTAGAGCCAGAAGCACATTGGATTAGATAAGACAGATAAGACATAAAATAACGTTTCACTGTTCTGTTTGCATTGGTAACCGGTTTGTAATAGCATCAAGGATCTTGTGTGTTTGGGGTATTTTGCTGTTTCCACAGGCACTCTGCAATGTGTCATGCGTAAACACAGCTCTTAAAGATGTGGTGTTGGTCATATATGACACTCCTTGTTGTGCCTTACTATAAACAAAATGGTATTATTCCATTGGCCAGTCATTGATGGCTAAAGGTCTACGAGACTATCCTGTCTATGGATGATTGAACATTAAGAAGGAATTATTTGTTTAATTCTTCCTATTTCGATTACGATTCTTCGTCTGATATTTAAAATAAAAACACTTGGTTAAACTATTGTATTCTTAGCTAGAACTAAAATGTTTTTAACAATTGGTTGACTGTATTGTACCTAACAGAATAACAAAGTAGTACATTTTTTGAGGAGGAATTGTGCAGTCGGTGACTTTTGCTATTGAATGAAATATTTTTAAACCTCCCATTTTAAGGATGGGTGTATAATATGATCTATATTTGTGCACAATGTATATTTGTGCACAATTTATAAGTAAAAGAACGAAAAAACTTTAGTCATGAAATGGAAGGTTTGAAAGCAAGAGGGATTTGAATGACATGGGGAACAAATAGTCACATATGACATTTTCCATACTTCATACTTTGGTAACCGTTTTAGGCTGGACAGCGCCACTTTCACCACTTTCCCAGACATTGCGGACAGCATCTCGTGCCAGTGTGCTCTTGGTGTGATTCGATAATTAGCCGCAAGAGGAAAAATACCTCGAGTGAAATATAAAACAGGTATTACGCGAGTTTTAGATTTTTCGAAATATTTCATGCTTTTGGAATATTCATATCGCACATGTCACTATGTCAATATAGCAATTTTAATTCGATTAATTGCGCAGCCCTATGGAATCGTGACTTCTCGTTGTGCCTTCGGAGGTTGAAATTGGTGGTGCGGCTTTAAGACCGTTTTTTTTTCGTATACTACATCATCGCATCTGCGCGAGAGGACACCCTTTTGCAGGGGACACAAACAAGCAGATGTAGCGGTGTACACAGACGGATACGATGGATTTCAATCTGAAAAAGCTTACTTCGGACGCAGGAGTCTTCTTCACCCGTGCAGTCCAGGTATTTAGCAAGTGTGTTAGTTTAAATGCCATGAGGATTTGAGATTGTTGTGCTCTGACCGATGTGCGTAGGCTCAGACTTGTTTTATTCCAAAGCTTTGGGAATCTAATGAATCGTCCTACCCATCGTCCTAACGCACGCCACAAACACCAAACAAAAGCAATTACCTCAACCCTATTAATGAATAGACAATTGTTTAAGTATTCCCCCCCCCCCGTTAACGTCATTGTAAACCGATAATTCTGGCTAAGCCCGTCTCCATTATTTATGGCTGTACTCGACCGCGGCGCCGAAAGGTGCATGTGACTGTCACCAGGATACGGGGCGGCGATTCCTAACAGCTACGCTCGATCCGTATGGCTGGCTACTAGACACATGTCTGTTGTGCATTTCTATGCTAATGTGACTGTAATTCTTGAATTACGTTTGTATTCTGTAGCCTATACAAGGGGGTCTACAATCTTTGTGCTCCATTATGGTCCATCAGGCAGCCCCCCACGTTATGGGCCGAGAGACTCAATTGGACCAACGATGTTTAATATAGTGATTCAAATTGTTTGTTTGTCCATGTACCCAGAGTTGGAAAATGTGATACCATTGCAGCAATGGTAGTTTTCTATGTTACATCACTATCAACCCCGTTCCATACATTTGTGCCATAGGGATTTCTTTACACGAATTTCTTGATATAAGGCGTTGCCCACTTAAACAGTAGATTCATATATAATTAAAAAGATTATCAGTTATCCATCGTACACTTTTTAGACTGTTCAGGTCAACATAAATATGACCTTTGACCTAAAGATTAATTAGCCGTAAAAGGCGCAGCAGTTATGTTACTGACTCGCAGTTAGCTGCGTCATTGGAGACCAGGGTTATAGAATCCTGCTTACGGAGTAGCCCAGGGGTCCCGCGGAAGGGTTTTGGAATTGGCCAGCGACATCGTTTTGGAGGGGGTGTCGAATATGGCTGCCTTGCCTCGTTGTGCTCTGGCAACTCCAGGTAGCAGCTTCGGTACTCAGTTGACATATGGCGCTTTTCCACTGCTTGGTACCGGCTCAACTGTACTAGAAGGCTGGAGAGTGCGCTGCTTCCAGCATGTAAGGATCCTAATGTCTTGGTTGAACGAGCAGCGTAATGCAAACCAGAACGGCATCAGATGTTCCTCGGAAGACGCATATTTTTAAAATTGACTGTCCCCAGTCCGCTGGTAATTGCGTTGATGTGGCAGGGCCTTAATCAAAAATTGGAGAAAAATTGGCTGGAAAAAAACACTGATTAATGTTTAACTTTGCTTACCGATTGGTTTTACAAGGTGATTTAAATTAACTTTTCAAATTATATGAAATATTTATGAACTTTGAAAACACCAGCAATAGCTGTTAAACAATTGCCGGTATTGTACCACTGATATTATAATGTTAGAAGAATTACCATGTAATTCAATTTAAGGCGGGAGTTTTGGTGATAGAGGAAACAAGTTCAACAGGGTGTAAAAAGTATTTGTTGATTCCTGCCCATTAGAGAATTCACATTTTTACGCCACAGCCTTTTTCTAATATGGCTGTCAAACAACTTAGCAGGGTGTTAGTGAGCCATGTCCATGACCATTCAATAATTTTAGTTTGCCTAAACATAGCGTAAAATATTCATAGTAATGTAGAATACATGTAAACACATGAGCCAGGAATTTCATATCAAAATATATTAAATTATTCACATAATTGTGCTAAGAATGAACCCAAAAATCTTCAGACATGTAAAATGGGGATGTGAATAGTCATAAATATGAGCTGATTTAAATACATTTAGGGGTGTACTCACTTTTGTTGCCAGCGGTTTAGACATTAATGGCTGTGTGTTGTGTTATTTTGAGGGGACAGCAAATTTACACTGTTATACAAGCTGGACACTCACTACTTTACATTGTAGCAAAGTGTCAGTTCTTCAGTGTTGTTGCATGAAAAGATATAATCAAATATTTACAAAAATGTGAGGGGTGTACTCACTTTTGTGAGATACTGTAAATGATTCTGTAATTTATAGCAGTCAAACTCAACTCCGGACCCTGAAGCGAGTTCCATATATATTATATAATATATTATTTTAAATAACTTCATTATTAAAATTAATATATTTTGCTTTACTGGAAAAGGAACTGGTGAAAAATAGAGAGGTTTTGCTGAAATAAATCAAACCCTTGCTGCAGCAGAACACGTGCACTAAAGGTAGCGTCTTGGGACTCTAGACCACGCCAAGTTACAGCTTCGTTGTTTTTATTAAAAGCAATTATAGCAGTAGCTTTCTATTCAAGTTTGCCTTTGGTCCGTTTGTGCTCACCCTGAACAACATCAAGATGCCCACCCCCCCACCGCACGCACGCGCAGATGGGAACTTCATTTGCATGTACATTTGCACCATGCTTTTCCAAGCATTTGGATGCTTTGATTAAAACCACACTTAATGGGAACTTGATGTTGCATTATATCCCCTGAACTAGATTAATGTTCTTATTATTTTATTTTTTCTTATTTGTTGGTATTATTTTATTTGTTGGTGTTAATTTGTTTGCCAAATGCAACATGGTACAATGGAATACTTACAGAAAAACAAGTGGACATAGACTAGCACGGGAGCACATGAAAACACGTCTGCCCTGAACGCTAACCTCATATCGGACTCTCCCTAACTATTGGAACCAAAGGCTACCATTGCTGTACTGCTATAACCGAATTTACAACTCTAGGGACAGAGAATGAAAGATCTCTGAGACACTTTTGGCCCATAGTGCCGGACTGACCCCCCCACCCACCCCCGGCTCATGGACTAATTACATTTTAATGGATTGACCTTTCCCCCTGTCACTCAAGTAATATCATTAGGCCTGTCTACGACCACCGGGGGTTTAATGCCATTCTCAGTACTTTTCTTATCTTGTACGGTGTGTTTTAAGAAGAAATTGCCACTGTCTCCTGCTTCAGGTGTGATACATTGCAATAGGGCTTGAATGTCTTCCGATGAACTGAGTAGTATACAGTGAAAATTCAATGGTCAAACATGTCCACACTGTACAGCTTTTGGTAAAGCCAGTGCATGACAGGGCATGATGTGATGAGAAGATGGTTTTAGAAGTTATGTCTCTGTCAGGTTACAGTAATCCAGTAATTGTCATGCGTCGGTTTACATGTGAATGAATAGAAGCTCATGACAACCTTGCACTGTCATGACCATTTTTATCTAGTTACATGTGATCAGTGCATTTTAACCCTGTTTTTAGTCTTTTGTTAGCGTTCCCATGTATTTTTTAAGGTTTAATATTATTGCAGGAAATGTGAAGACTATGAGAAGGGTGAGTGAACTGTCACTAGTGACTGCAGACCACTTGGAAAATGTTATCAGTCGTATTTTGTCATCATATATGAATGCAGATAACTTTTGATAAGACTCTGTGCATCGTTTGTGACTTCTAGGAAGATGTTTAACCCAATTAACCAAACATTTAAAGTTTTCTTTGTAAAGCCCTATTTATTGTTTTGTTTGTTATTACTTATTCAATGTTATCGCTAATTATTCATGTTACGGTCAACCCTGTTACCTAAACTGAACTTGTTTTCAAGAGATATTGTTGATCTAATGGTGAAATCTTATTTTCTACAAAGGCAAGCTGATTGGTTTTGGTTATTTTCTGGTCTATTGTCGTTGAAAGCTGAGAATGTCCAGCATAGCTAGTGTATTTTCTATTGTGAGAAAGGACCTCATGAGATGGGGTGTTTATTTATTCATTTGAAAATCTGCTTTTCATGACAGAGTGTAAACATCAGGTCAAATCACACAGTTTTTTTTCTTCTTCACCAAGTGAATCCACTTCAAAGGTACCTAATTCGTGGAATGAGCTACAGGCCTTCCAGTCATGTGCCAAACACGTCTTCCTGTCTAGGGAAGGTTATCGATCCATCGCAGTGGCACCCCACCTTTTCGTTACCTCCCCCCGCCAACCAGGGCTGTGTGGAGGCAATTTGTGCCCCCCCCCCCTCATGGGACACGCAGGCACATCTGGTACGCAGAGACCAGATGTTTAATGCCACAGCTGGCACATCTTGTACGCAGAGACTGAGGTTTAATGCCACAGCTGCACTGCGACCCAGTGCCTCAGACCGCTGCGCCACACGGGAGCGATGCCACTTGGTTCACGTGTACCGTAACCCCCGTTTGGCCTCTTGCCTCACAGAGCCAATGTGGTTGAACCGGCTCAAACACTGTTCTCTTCAACCTCCACCGTAGAGGTGAATTCCGGGTTATTTTGTGGATGCCGAACGTAAGCAGCATGGCGTGTTTTGCAAAAACTAAGTGCGTGGAAGCTTGAAACTCAAGTTGGTCTCATGACACCTACGCTGTAACATTGTGGAGCAATCTGGGTAAATGCACAGATGCTGTGTGTGAGCTACCGTTGCAGATTTTATTCTGCTGAAACTGTTGCTCTGGGCAACTGCAAAATACTGACTCTACCTTTTAAACACATATCAGTGTGTCTCAGAACAAATACTAAAAATGCTTGTGGGATTTTTATTAGAATTCAGTGTCTAGTGAGGATTTGGCAGGCCAAAATGGCTACCTAAAATTTGAAAATTAAATTTTAACAAGCAGCAGTATAAACCTATAGCCTACCTGCATGAAAAAAATCCTGATAACAATATTCGTAACGTACGTATGGTAGCATAAGCTTTTTTCTGTGTCAAATGCTAGGTTCAGGCATTCTCCATATTAGAGATGGTGATTCAGCCAGTGAGGAAACATATTTTTAGTCCCCACCATTCATCTCATTTGACTGCATCATGTGACCCAACAACAGGGAAATATGTCCAAACACTCAGAATCCCTGAAAATATATCTGGATTGCTGTTGCCAGTAATATTCATTGTAAAAGACCTTTGTTTTATCCCAAGCCTGGTAGCTATTTTCAAAATGAGAAATCATACTTTGTAATTCTAGTTCTGTGACTGATGTCAAACCGCACCAGCAAACTATATTACAGTATGTCATAAGTGAAAATAAAGCTGTGTTCTGCACCTCCCTCCCTCCACCCACCCACAGACACTACGTGGCAGTGGGGCTTAGTTTCTCAGCGTAGCTTAGCTTCATGTAGTTGGAGAGGTCAGGGATACAGGGCGTTACCACTGCAACTATAAGCAGTTATAAACGGTCCATTCACTGATACCTTTAAGAGAGAACAGATTTCGCTGGTCCTAATTTGTTTCAGTGGGTTATCATTCATAGAGCTACCCAAGCATGAGGATTATATGTTTGTCCTTCCTTTTTTTGTTTCCGAGTTCACCGAAGAGAAGTTGGGCTCTGCAGAGAAGACTGAGCTCGATGCCCACTTGGAGAACCTGATTGCCCGCGCTGACTGCACCAAGAACTGGACCGAGAAGATCTTCAGGCAAACCGAGGTCCTTCTTCAGCCCAACCCAAGTAAGGCCCAGTCCAAACAAAATCAGTCGACGGGATCCCAGACCTGTTTGTGCAGTCCTGCCAAAACCTATGGTCATGCCAAACAAGACAATACAAACATAGCTGGAACCAAGCTCAAAGCAGCTTTCACGGTGGCACCGTTCTGTTTGGGGCCACTGTTGGCCAGCTGGTATTTCTTTCTGACTCTGTTGTGCCCACAAACCTATGTCTACATTCTGGCACTGGTTCCTTTGTGAAAGAAACCTAGTATGTTAGGAAACTAACCGTTGACTTTTTGACCCTCCATGCTACAGTTGACCACACTGGTAAGTCTGTCTCCACTTCCGGTAGTATTACTAGTAGCAGTAGTACTAGTGGTAGTTATTATAATAGTAGTAGTACAGTGCTTTGGGCTTCCCATACCCATAAGACTGCCTTTAGTGTCCATTAAAACATGTGGGTTGATTCCATTTAGTGCTCAAACCTCTGAGGGACTAACATGGAACCAGGCCCATGTACTCCCTTGATTCATGGTCGAAAACAGCTTATTGCACCAATGGGGTCCACCATTGTTTTTTTTGCTTGACTAACTGTGTAGTTTGCGTACACAAAGAATAGTGTAAGTAATGTCAAATTCAGTTGAGGTGTTGCATGAATATGTGTAGTGCAGGGCCAATGTACCCTGGTCAGAACATATGAGTAGTGCAGGGCCAATGTACCCTGATCAGAACATACGAGTAGTGCTGGGTCAATATACCCTTGTCAGAAGATACGAGTAGTGCAGGCCCAATATACCCTGGTCAGAAGATACGAGTAGTGCAAGCCCAATATACCCTGGTCAGAAGATACGAGTAGTGCAGGCCCAATATACCCTGGTCAGAAGATACGAGTAGTGCTGGGTCAATATACCCTGGTCAGAAGATACGAGTAGTGCTGGGTCAGTATGCCCTGGTCAGAAGATACGAGTAGTGCAGGGCCAATATACCCTGGTCAGAAGATACGAGTAGTGCAGGGCCAATATACCCTGGTCAGAAGATACGAGTAGTGCAGGGCCAATGTACCCTGGTCAGAAGATACGAGTAGTGCAGGGCCAATGTACCCTTGTACATATCTGAGGAACATCATCAGCATCGTCATCATCAAGAAGCCCATACACAAAGCAGTGTGTCATGGTGTTTGTGTACTGGTTCATGTGATTGTGTGTCTGTGTGTTTCTACATGTCTTGTAAAAGTGTTTGTGAGGTACAGTCCAGTCTGTGCCAAGTGCCAGTAATGTCCCCAAGCTAAATGACCACGCAAAATTGTTTCTCTGGTGAGGATTCCGCAGTGGAATCTGGAAAGGATCCAGAGAGCTGCCAGGCCCTCTTTTAAGCCCTGCATCGAGAGTCTTTTTCTGCAGTGCATTGATCTCTGATCAATGGTTAGTGTTTTTTTTTTTTTTTACTTGCCAGTGGCTAGAGGGCAAAGTCATGCCAAGGTTAGCAACTACATAAAACACAATGGAACTGACACAGTCACTTGATGCTACATGAGAAAAGATCTTATTGTAGTTTCAGGGTAGAAGCGTCTGTTACGCTGCAGGCATGGCATTGTTGTGAGTTGTCTCTGAACGTCATTGTCTTCTTCATGGTGGTGTATCCTGAATAGGTAAAAACAAGTAGAAGAATGTGGGATCCTCCTTTGCATGTTTGGGCATTACTCTAATGTGCTTTGCCCCCCCCCAACCTGACCCCCATTTGGTTGGTCTACACTGGACCAGATCAGATCTGTACCAGTCATAGAAATTTTGGTTTGACAAGTATGGACACCACAGCCCAGTGTAGTAGGTCACTGAGTAGAGTTTACTATGGTATATTTCGGTATTTTATTTAACTTAACCTTAGTGTACTGAACTGTACTGTACTTAACTATGCTGTAGAGGTTTTCTGGGCTCCCAAGATTAATTTCTCTTAAATTCCCATATAACAATCATAGTACCAGGTTTTTATTGTACAACCCCGTTTCTAAAAAAAAATTGGGACGCTGTGTAAAATGGAAATAAAAACAGAATGCAAAGGGACAAGGCCGAAAACTAATATTGGACATTAAAAACAGACACTGAAAACAAACATTAAAAACAGACACAATTCTGTAGTGGAAATCACTGCATGGGCTCAAGAACACTTCTGAAAACCATTGTCTGTGAACACAGTTTGTCGCTGCATCCACAAATGCGAGTTAAAACTCTAACATGCAAAGAAGAAACCAGATATAAAAAAGATCCAGAAATGCTTTTGCCTTCTTTGGGCCCAAGCTCATTTAAGATGGACTGAGGCGAAGTGGAAGACTGTCCCGTGGTCTGACAAATCAAAATTTGAAATGATTTTTGGCTGCGTCCTCCTGGCTAAAAAGTAAAGGGACCATCCGGCTTGATATCAGTGTACAGTACAAAAGCCAACATCTGTGATGGTATGTGGGTGCATTAGTGCACATGGCATGGGTGACATGCACATCTGTGAAGGCACCATTAATTAAAGTCACCCATTGAAAACATTTGGTGAATTATGAAATGCAAAATAGGACAATGGAGACCCCGAACTGTTAAGCAGCTGAAATCCTATATCAAGCAAAAATGGGAATACATTTCACTTTCAAATCTACAGCAACTGGTCTCCTCAATTCCCAAACGCTTACTTATTGTTAAAAAAAGAGGTGATGCAACACAGTGGTAAACATGCCCCTGTCCCAACTGTTTTGAAATGTGTTGCTGGCATCAAATTCAAAATGGGTATATTTCTTTCCAAAAACAATAACATTTCTCTGGTTCAACATTTGATGTGTTGTCTTTGTACTATTTTCAAATAAATTTAGGGATTAAATGATTTGCATATCATTGCATTCTGTTTTTATTTGCATTTTATGCAGCGTCCCAACTTATTTACAATAACTGAATTGACTTTGATCTGAGGTTGTCCAGATACGATTTGAAATATTAACGAGACAAGGGATAGACAATATCATTTTGGATTTCATAGGTTTTTAACATTTTCACACAGATCCAAGATCCATGGTCACTGACCATGGTCTGACATGAGATCTAAGGGTCAACCACATAATGCTGTGCCCGACCCAGCTGGATGTCAGATTGTATCTTGGGTAATTGGATTTGTTCAGGCTATATCTGTGAAGAACTCTGCTGTGCCGTCCGAGCTTGTGAAACAGACATGGCTATGTGCTAACAGGCTCTCATTCCCACTATAAAATTGTCATATGTTTTTTTTTTATTAATCATGACCAAATCATATTTCTTAGTGCTTTAATTCAGTACTAACCACAGATAACATTTGAGATTTTCTTTCGTGCCACAACAGCATTAGTGTTTGGTTTTGGAGTCACAGTTTTCCGGAAATAATTTTAATGATTTTTTATTTTTATTTTTTTACCCCATTGTGGCTTTATGGGACACATTAAATCTTACAGTTCGAAGATTGGCCCAGAAATACAGTTTTACAGAGAATGTTATTGCAATGTGCTAATTTGTACATTTGTTACACGGTAGTCCTCTTTGGATCTGTGTTATTTGGAATACTGTATCTATTTATTGACATGGTCAACTAATTACTTTTAGATGATCTTTTACATTAATGGATTGTCACCAATTGCTGCTTTGCATACACCGCCGCCACACACCGCCGCCAAAATAGATGTTACCTGGCTAGAACTAAATTGCGGTTTCTGTTCTCTGAAAGATATGGTAGAACAAAGGATTGATATTGTTGCAATAAAGCTCTAATATCTACAAACACATACATAAAATTAAGATTTGGTTATATACATTGTGGGTGTGTGACTGCATGACTTTGCTCAAGAGCTGCACCATTGTAGATCAAAAGTTCTTTTTTTGTTGTTGGTCATTGTTGGTCTATACATGTGTGTTTTGTTTCATAATCAGTTATACTGTGTTACATCAAATATGGAACATTTGGAATGGTTATTGCAGAGTAGAAAAGTGGCTTTGGGGTATGGTTTTAAATATATATAATCAAAAATGGAAGAGAGTAATTGACATACAACTGCTTTTGCTAACTTTGATAATTAGTCTGTAAATGTGTCACTTGCTGTTTCGTGTCAACTATCTCTGCCTTTACACAGGTGCACGTATAGAAGAGTTCTTCTATGAGAAGTTAGACAAGAAGATCCCATCTAGGATCACTAATGGAGAACTGCTGGGACAATATATGATGGACGCTGCTAAAGACTTCGGGCCCGGGACCCCATATGGTAGGTGGAACTGGGGGACGTGTGTTGCTCTTATGTCCCTTACATCTAGTGATGCGACGGTCATAGAATTTGAATGTCGCTAACCACAAAAGCTATCTCAAATGTATCCACTATTAACCATATTACCTTGCGTGCGTAGTCAGTAAAACTTATTATAAAACAGGATGCTGCCAACCAACTAATTATCACACCCTGGAATGCTTCCACCAGTAGCTAGCCAGCCAGTTTATTAGCCAGTTTCATTTTAGTTTCAATCTGTTCTACTGAAACTACTGTGCTGCCTGTTCTGCTGCCACTCTTTAAAGTTGTTAATTTACTGTTCCCTCTAATTCAACTGCTTCTTTGCTCTGCTGAGCCAAAGTTACAGTGCAGGCTTGTAACGAATTTTATTGAACTGGCAACAGAGGTAACGGTGAACATTTTGTGATTTATAGTGTTGCCTAATTGGCCCTTTGTCACATGTCAATATGTTGATGTAATGCAGGTGTTGTCACCAGACAACCCTCTCAATACTATATAATATAGAACACTACAGTAGAGACATGCTCATTACTCAGGAAGGAAATTGATCAACATTAAAAAGGAAATTGTGGTTTCTATGGTCCAGCCGTTCTTTCTGGCCAGACACCTACTTCACTCAAATGACAATAGATCTTTCACTGTTCTCCCAGTAACCAATCATGATTGTTTTCTTGGGGTATGCGCTCCCCTCCCAGTGTGTATGTACTGGCAAATACTTTCTTAGAGTAGTCTGATGAGAACTAGAATGTATTGGTGGGACCTGTATCAAAGGACACACCTCGATCTTTGTCTCTGACCCTGACTGATTCGTCCCTGCTCTTCCTTAATGTGACTGGGTGGTCCATAATTAATTATGACATTGAGTCCTTCAAAGTCCACCCACATGCATTGAGCTGGTTTGGCTACACGTGTTCTTTTAGATTTTTGGAGTGTGCGTGCCAAATTAACCAATTTGGAAGGAACCAACGGTTCCTGGGCATTATCTTTTTAAAATACATTTGCCATTGAATCTGTGTGTACTGGATCTGCAGGCATTCAGAATAAACTTTTAACAAGAGAGTTTGTATCACTATGCCCCAACAGTCACTGGCAAGGAATGTCTCTTCATTGTTTGTCCGTCTGAGAGTCTTTCCAGGAACTGTTGTGCTCTTGGCGTTGCAGATGCTGTAAAGAGATGTATTTCCTGATCCTCTCCACTCTGGTATGAGTCCAGACAGATGCAGAAGACAGTACATGTTTCTTTAGCCCATGGGGTCATGCTAGCTCATAGTTGTTCAAATGTTAGACAAATTTGTTGAAAGAAAACTGAAATGTCTGTCTTTGCTACAATGGGGCTTAGTGGGGGTTGGAGGTTGCATAATCTTACATAACATTCTAATCTACTAATTGTTCTACAATAGTCCTTTTTATTTGGATATCCAGATCCTCTGTAGTTTTCGACATTTGGGTGTGCTGTCTAGTTGCTGTGGGCAATTGGCACTAAAACAAACATGGCATTACTCTATTGAAAGGCCATCTGCCTCCATCAGCCATTTTATTTAAAAAAAACAAAAAACAACAACAACCAATGGCTTCATTTCAGGCGGACTATATTTCAGTTGCATGCTAGATCACACAACATCTTAATAACCTAACTTTAATCAGCTAACTTTATCATGTGACATAGCCAGTCGTGTGACAGTCTTTTTTTTTTTTTTT
>JACXGI010006149.1:26257-43561 GCA_016801175.1 Esox masquinongy | reverse complement strand
ACCACATCCCCAGTTATAAGAGGGTGTGCACACTTATGCAACCAGGTTATTGTAAGGTTTTTATTTTTCATTTTTCCCCCTCGAATATTTCAGTTTGTTTTTCAATTGAATTGTTCACATTATAGGTCACATTAAAAGTGGAAAAAGTTCTGACATGATTTATCTTTGTCTCATTCTTTTACATCACAAAAACCTGGCAGGGGTATGTAGACTTTATATCCACTGTATATTCCCCTGAGAAAGATCAAAACTCACTTTTCCTTTGTTAAACATTCAGGTTTGAGGTTCAATGATATTTTGGATCGACATAAAGCATTGTGATTTTTCAACAATAAACTAAATCTTGAGAAATACGAAGAGCCTAATAATTGTGCACACAGTGTATATTGAAAGCTGCCTGGCTATCCAAACTCAATGCTTTAGCTAAATGGAATCTCACAAATGTCTCTGCAATGAGTCTGAATCTGATAACCTCTCCGGTGATTTCTGGAATGTAACCAAAATTCTAACTACACTGATAAGTCCCAGAAACCAATGGGTTAGGCCAGAACACAAATGAGTAAAGCAGCCTTTAGAAAATGAGTGTAGAGATGATCTAATTTCTGTGTTTTCTACAGCACCCAACCACCAATTTCAGTCATAAGGCAAATTTAAAGAATCACTTAAGTACTCAAGTTCATGTCATACGAGCATTTCCGTCTTTATGGACTTTACAGTTGTAAACAAAATCTCAACATTGCTTCACAGAATGGACAAAGTACAAACAAACAACATGTGATGTGTCTGTCTGATGTAGTGCACATTGGGGCTGGTGTATACTCCAAAAAACTGACTTCTAAATATTGGCATTTTGAATATGTAAAGCAAATAAGAAACATTATGGATAATACATTAACTGGATATACACTATATCAAAATTAACATTATATGATTTTGTAAATATTTAAATGTTTCTTAGATATATTAAAAAAAATAAGGACAGGATTTCAAATCCTGGTCACACCATAGCAACAATACCTGAGTGCCTGGTATGTGACGGTGTGAATTGGCCCAGCACTAACCGGGGTTGTTGTGGGAAAGAATTGCCTTGCCTAATTGCACTCCAGTAACCTCTTCTTGTAGGGCAGGCTCCCCAAACTACATTTTGATCATTTGTCTGGTATTGTGTTCTCCTGTAGTACATACATGCCAACGAGTACTTCCTGGATGGGCAAGTGTTGTAAAAAGAAATTAAAATGGCTTGGCTTCAGAAGTGCTTTGTAGGACTTGTCTCAATCTTCAAAACGAAAAAAAAGTATTATATTTTTAAAGACACTTCAGGGCCCACCTTTCCAATAAGGATGAAACATACACTTACCAGCTTTTTATAGACAGTAAAATGCTTATTTGCAAGTTCACATGCAACAACAAAAATAACTAATTTTGGACTTTATAAGTAAAGTTACTTGGGTTTGTTTTGACACTTTCAAAATAAGTTGTAGGTGATACTGGAAGAATTCTTCTGACTAGCTTGAAATTTTCAAATGTACAGTTTTAGGGTTTATTCATGCTATATATCCAAATGTATATACATTTATTTCATCATAGCCAAATACCCATTTTAAGTTGGCATAGCATAAACATCTGAATAAAACGTAGTTTATTCTCTCTAGTTTGAACAGTTCACGAGATACCATTTTTGGATTAACTAATGCTAAATATGCAAAGGTATGAAAAGTTATGTTGTCATAGTAAATACGCTTTTAAGGGTTTTTTTAACGGTAGGATAGCCTAAACATGTAAAACACAGTTGGTTTGGTCTCTCTAGCATGAACTGTTCAAGAGCTCCTATTTTAGGATTAATTAATGCTAATGATCCAAATGTATGCATATAAAAATCATCATAGTCAAAACATGTTTAAGCATTTTTAGTAGGGATAGTCAAAATATGTAAAGTTGATTTGGTCTCTGTAGCTTACATAGTTAAAGAGAATATATAGCTAAAGTCAATGAAGAAAACCCATTAAATAAATCTGACTGAAGTGAATGAACGTTTTAAAATTGCAATAAAAGTTAAATATTTTAAAAAGTGTAAGAGCTATCAAGCAGATTAATAGAAGCACAATATTCCAAACCATTCTTAACATTGTTGAATGGCATCTCAAGCTTAAAAGCAGTGGCAGAAGTAGTGATCCAAATAATAATAATGAGAAGAATAATGTTAAAGATTGAATCTGGGGCATGTTGCAAGCCCCAGTTATTATAGATGTAAATAATAATAAAGCTAAATGGAAATTGAATGGACTACATTTTTAGAAATATTACTCACTAAAAACATATTTGCTCAGTAACATAGAGCAAGTCTTTTTAATTGTGCGTGTATAAATTGTGTGTGTACGTGTTGCTGGAGTATAAGGACAGAGTTTCCTCAGCATGATAGGTTTGACAGCTGTGACCCGTTCCAGTTTTCCAGAGATGGTCACTGCTTACTTCCTTGCAGGCCTATCCTTGTTCCTACACATTCCTAGAATACCGCAGGCTTCACGTGAGACCCTTGGGGACTCAGAAACGAATCACATAGGGTGAGTTTTGTTACAATGGGATCATTTGCATAGTGGGACATTTCTGCTTTTCACTGTAAATCTTCGCATGCGTTCCATTTTCACAGTACTTAAGAAGTGTCCCATTTACACACTACAGTGGCAGAAGTAGTGATGCCACTATGCGTACAGCGCTAAACGACCTTGTCTATTATCAGTGAACTAACATTTTAAAACAGTGGATGAACATACCCTGTTGTTTACTGACTTGTCTACTGGGTCACAAATATCCTATACGTTGTTGCATGCGCAGCAATTGTGATGCAGATGACACACAGTTGTACATGACGAAGCCGCAATATTGCCTACCCTAGAAGTCTTAAATGATAATTTTAAGTCCTAGGAAACAATTTCAGATCTCACAATGAACATGGATGGTTGTACAGTCATCTCCCAAAAAGCATTAGAACCTGATCTCTCTTTTGGTGAACATATAAAATATACTTCAACAGTGGCCTTTTTTCCGAAACCATTTGTCAACAAACTATGCTGAAAAAGTAATTAATGCTTTTGTTACTTCAGATTATTGCAATGCTTTTCTCTCCCGCCACCCTATGAGCCACCAAATCAACGTCAATTAGTGCTAGACGCGGATGCTAGAATCTTGACTAGAACGAAGAATGCATCACCTTATTGCAGTACTAGCCTCTTTACACTGGTTGCCTGTTAAAACTAGGGCTGATTTTAACTCCTACTTCGGAGTTTTTTCTAGCGACTGTGCATCAATTTCTTTCTTGCTGATGTTTGCTGATTGGCATTTTAGACTGGGTATTTGTAAAATTAATTGGATCGATTGAACTTAATTAGACTGCTTAATTATGTAAATTTGGCAGGGGCAGAAACGGAATAGGCCATATAAACTTGTATTTACTCTGTTTTTTTTACGTTATCAGGTATACAAATGGTATAGGCTAATGGTCGGCTGAAACAGCAATGTCTTAACAAGACATAACTAAAACGTGCCTAGCACATCGCACATTCAGTGTGAATGATCTGCTCCAAGTAGTGAAGGACTAGGCTTGTGGCCAAATAGGAGGAGTTACCCATAATCTCTTCAAAATGGCCTGGTCCGCTGTCTCCTCCCTAAAGTTTAGCTGTAGTTGGTTTATTTACTGACGAAAGACATCGACTTTTCACGGAAAGGGAGAAGGTTTGAGGCTGCCCACGGACACATCGCATAGGTTCAACGCTTGTGTCCGTCGTCTCGGTAACCGGACATCCAGCAGTGACTGACAACTTATTGGTGCGTATAGGGAGGGAGGGGATGGAGTTTGGATGAAACTCACTGAAGGGGTGTATGGGGGTGTAATGTTACAATGCGTTCATTCTTTCATTCTGCTGAATACAATTTCAGGTTTAAAAGAGAGCACAGATCTGAATAACAGATATTTCCTATCTTAATTGGGTTCAAAGGTCAGGTCTACTTGAAAGTTTTTCAATTGCACAACTAGTTGGCAGTCGGTGTGTACTAATTTAGCGTTGGGGTGGTCGGCTGATTTGCAGCACTTTACAACTATTCGCATCGGGCGTAGGACTAATGTTGCCGTCCCGTAGCGTGCGCGTTTTTACCAGAGTAAATGATGCCCGATATCCTGCGGGGTACCTAGCCTCCGGGGTTCGCTCAATGAAGATCCTCTCTCCGCTGTATAATTTCTCTTCACAGAGTAGAGCGCTTTCAGGAATCAGTGGAGTTGCCCATGATAAAATGACTGACAAAGCAGTGTTCACCCGGGACAAGGTGTTGACCATCCACACCATGAACCCCACGGTGAAGAAGGTCGAGTATGCGGTACGTGGACCCATTGTGCAGCGTGCGGTTCAGATCGAGAAGGAGCTAAGAGAGGTAGGCTAAGTCAACTAACAAAACTATTTGCATTTTTCAGTCATAACAAATACATTATTTATTAAAAATTACTACAGTTTTTTTCTTAACTTAGCTTTTCGTGAACGACCAGTGATGAATTAATATTAACCATGTATCAACAGCGTATAATTCACCCCCGAGAGTTTGGTAAAGATGGATATGCAAAACTGATTGGATTACATTTTTGATTCTTTACATGTCAGTGTGAATTTAACTTCGGAGTAGATTTTTTTTTTCTGAGGGGGAAATTTACTGGGACTTGTTTTGCCAGGTACAGGTAGCAAAATGATCTGGTTACCCTATTACGCAAGCCTAAAAGGCTGCTTGTCTCTGATGCAGTTGCAGATCAAGAAAAACGAAGCCAGTGAGACCACAGGAAAGCTGACAGACTGGTGCAGTTAGTTCATGTGGAGAGTGCGTTGAAGCTTGAAACTGATATATGCATTGAAACAGAGAAACAAATGATTTGCACAATTTAAAAAGGATGTTGAGTCCTTTTGTGATTACACTTTTTTTTCTATCTCCTATTTTGGGCTGGATGTGTAATATGTTATTATTTATATGTGCATGATCTATCCATAGAATAACTATCATGCCTCAGTTATCCATATAATTTCAAGTTGGAAAAGAAGTAGTTATGATGACATGGGGCACAAATTGGCACATACATGACATAGTTTACAGTTTTTGTACCTTTTTGGCTTGACAGTGCCACTTATACAAACAGTGACAAAATAATCTCAGACTGGATCTTCTTAGTCTTCTGTTGTTCTGTTCATTTTGAAGGCAGGCCGGTTGCATATAGAAAGCTACAGATCATATTGCTGTGTTAAAAATGCTGATTCAACAATTATTAGATTAGATTCAACTTTATTGTCATTTAACAGTAGAAGTACAATACAACGAAATGCAGTTAGCATCTAACCAGAAGTGCAGATAGAGGAGGGCAGAAAATCTAGAAAAACAAGTATTTACAAGTATTAAGTATATGTATATTACAAGTGGAATGTATAGATGTGCAATAAAGGCAAATGCAATTATGAGACAATACCTTATTTTTATATGGTTGAAGACCATACACTTACAGACACACATGCACACACTCCCACAAATGATCTCCTTCATGCTATGCCCCCCCCCCCTCGGCGTCGTCAGTGTTTGTTCTGTTATACAGTATCAGAGTTCTTCTCGGAGCATTGAGGTCAAAGTCCACCAGTCAAACAGCAAACGGAGATTCACTACAGTCGTCTGTCAACTGTTTCAGCTTTATATATTTAAATGTCTGACTTCCCACGAAGACTTTATAATATCATCAAAGGTCAGATGCTCACTTGATCTGGGAGACCAATACCACTATCACCTTTAACTCCCTTAATAATTCATCCAGTCAGCCCCCTCTCTAGTTGTGTGACATTATGTGAAATACATTTGCACATATGATATACATACATACACATAGTCACCTGCAAAAGGGTTATAAAGATAAGAAGAAATAATCCTGTATGAAATAAACAACACAGTGCATTAGCAATATTTTAGGCCAAAAAAGATGGTAAAACTATATAATCCTAAGGGTTCTTATGAATGAAATCAAACAAAAGGAAATATGCATTGATATTTTAGTTTTACATCTCTGTCTTAAGGAATTGTATTGTAGCATTCATTTGTCATCTATCACCAAGGGTGAAGGGCAAAAAAACTCACAAATCAGAGGAGAGAAATGTTTGTTAAATTTCATAAATCAAGCAATGGGTACAAACAAATAGCTAAATACCTACTTATACCACTTCACACTGTTAAGGTAATAAATAAAACCTTCAGAATCTGTGGAACAGTGGTAAATCTGCCTGATACAGGACACTAATGCACCTTGATCCCACGGGTGCCATGGTCATTTCTTTGGCCACACACCAGAAGTGGGTTTGGTGTTTCAAGAAGGGTGTACCTATGCAAATAAGGATGTCTGCCCCACTGTAAAATGTAGTGTTAGATCTTTGATGTTATGGTGCTTTTTTGCTTGAAAAATGCTTTTTTATACTACTTACACTTTCTCACTCTACAGCAATGTTTGGATCAATTCCAATGCATTTAAAGGGCCTTAAACTTGAATGGGATATTCTATATATTTAAAAACACTTGAAATGGCTTGATTATTTTTCTATACTATACTAGCCCCACATAAATCACTGCAATAACTTCACTCCCCCTTAAATGTAACTATGTCACTATAACACACACCCTATAAAAACTCTGATACCACCACCATGAATACTTAAAGACAAGGAAGCACGCCACATTTACTTCTGTTAATGTTGTTCTGTGGTTATAGTGATTTTCCAACCTTCCTTCGGAATGTAGTTACCTAGAGTCGAGACTGTAAAATTATTTCAACCCAGCATAACAGGAATTACGTAAATATGTAACTAACTTGTACACCACAGTTATGTTCAGTATGATTATATCAGCAGTCCTAGTACAATTAATATCAACATATCCCTGTGCTATTGGTCCTTAATGATTTGCGATAATCTTCAGTAATCGTGACACATTCATCAGTTCTTACTCCTTCAAAAACATAGTCTGAGCTGCTGTCTGATCACTTTACCTGCTAAACACATCATTAATCTGTATATACATATACAGCTCCAGAAAAAATTAAGAGACCACTGAACCTTTCTGTTCCTCACTCAAAACCTTCCTTTCCAACTTTTTTGGAAAGGAAAGAAAAAGGTGCAGTGGTCTCTTAATTTTTTTGTTTTGGCTCACACTGATGACCACTCACAGGTGAAGCGAGTAATGTTGATCATCTCCTAACAAGGGCACATGTCAAGGACTGGGTAGATTAGATGGTAAGAGAACAATCAGTTCTCGTAGTCAACGTGTTGCGTGCAGGACAAATGGGCCGAAGTAAAGACCTGAGTGACTTTTACAAGGGCCAAATGGTTATGGCCCGATCACTGGGTCAGAGCATCTCTGAAACAGCAAGGTTTGTGGGGTGCTCCCGGTCAGCAGTGAGTACCTACCAACAGCAGTCTGAGGAGGGACAAACCACACACCTTTGACAGGGTGTTGGGCGCCCAAATCTCATTGATGCGCGAGGCCAACGAAGGCAAAGCCGTCTGATCCGAAACGACAGAAGGTCTACTGTGGCACAAGTCACAGAAAATTAGCCATTAATGATGGTTACAGGAGGAATGTGTCACAACACACAGTGCATCACACCCTGCTGTGTATGGGGCTGGGTAGCCACAGACAGGTCAGAGTGCCTATGGAGCCGTGGAAGAAGGTTGGCTGGTCCGATGAATCCCGTTTTCATTTACATCACATGGACGGCCATGTACGTGTGCGCCGTTTACCTGGGGAAGTGATGGCCCCAGGATGCATGGTGGGAAGATGGCAAGCCGGTGGAGGGAGTGTGATGTTCTGCTGTGAAAAACTGGCATTCATGCGGATGTCACTTTGACATGTGCCACCTACCTAAACGTTGTTGCAGACCAGGTGCCCCCCTTCATGGCAACATATTCCAAGATGGCAGTGGCCTCTTTCATCAGGATAATGCACACTGCACACATTGTTCAGGAATGGTTTGAGAAAGATGATGAAGAGTTCAAGGTGTTGACCTGGCCTCCAAATTTCCCAGATCTCAAACTGGGAAATTTGGACACCTTCAGGGGTCTTGGAGAGTCCATGCCTCGGCAGGTCAGTGCTGTTTTGGAAGCACGCGGAGGACCAACAGCATATTAGGCAGGTGGTCATAGTGTTTTACCTCATCAGTGTATGTATTTACAGCTCTGGAAAAAATTAAGAGACCACTGCACCTTTGTCTTTCCTTTCCAAAAAAGTTGAAAAGGAAAGTTTTGAGTGAGGAACAGAAGCGTTCAATTTGCAGTGGTCTCTTAATTTTAACCCTTCTGTTCCTCACTCAAAACCTTCCTTTTCGACTTTTTTGGAAAGGAAAGAAAAAGGTGCAGCGGTCTCTTAATTTTTTCCGGAGCTGTATATATATGCTGTAATATATTCATCTCTTCTCTATGTGTAACTGAGCGGTGTCTTGAAATATAAACTGTGAATTAGAATCGGTTCTCAATTAGCTTAGCTGTTTAACTAAAGCTGAAAACAATTACTCTCAATAATGCTTTAAGATAGAAATGTTAAATAAACTGTATGTCAACAATTATTCATCCATATGATCAGTCAATGTTTTTACAAAATAATGTTCCAATTTTTCTGTGGAAATGTCAAGTAAGCCCACAGATAGTTTACAGAATCCAGTCTGGTGTGTTCAGCGTTGAAGCGGACTCCTTTGTGTGCGTTTACTAGGAAGTGATGTAAAAGGTTTGAAGTGTCTGTAATACAGTAGTAACTATGTATAACTATGGTGACCTTTACCAGATGCCCCTATGGCTTTAGTAAAATTCATGGAATTTCTCCTCTTTTCTCCTCAAACATCCCAGCCAAATACAAGACAAATTAAATGAGAATTTTCTAAGAAGAATTTCATAACTTGTTGGATGGTTTCAAATCCTGAGAGTTTAAGAGCCAAGATAAACTAATTTTAAGTTATTTTAATAGCCATAACAATTTTCAGCTAACTTCCGCTAACAGTTTCTCATTTATTACACCGTTCCGGCCCAAGTCAAGCACTGAGTTGTTCTAGTCGATAATGTCTTTAGTTTTTGTGTCAGATGCATTATGTTTGTTTTAGCAAAATATGACCGCTGGTGGTGGCTGCGTGTTGGTAGGTAGGGCTAAGTAACCCTTCATGTCATTTGTACGCTAGCTACCTCTGTAACTGTTTGAAAATCTACAGCATGAAATTAACATCTGAGGCAATTAAGTTATAAACACTAAACAATGTGAGCAAATAAAAGCGCGGTCTGACCAGTGATTATTGTGTCACTCATACCTAGACATTCTTATGATGCGTTCTAACAATACGTTCTAATCACACTGGTGTGATCGTACTCTTCAGGGACCACTCTAACCTGATCACACCGATGTGATCATACTCTTCAGGGACCACTCTAGCCTGATCACATTGGTGTGATCGTACTCTTCAGGGACCACTCTAGCCTGATCACACCGGAGTGATCGAACTCTTCAGGGACCACTCTAGCCTGATCACACCGGAGTGATCGAACTCTTCAGGGACCACTCTAGCCTGATCACACCGGTGTGATCGTACTCTTCAGGAACCACTCTAGCCTGATCACACTGGTGTGATCGTACTCTTCAGGGACCACTCTAGCCTGATCACACTGGTGTGATTGTACTCTTCAGGGACCACTCTTGCCTGATCACACTGGTGTGATTGTACTCTTCAGGGACCACTCTAGCCTGATCACACTGGTGTGATTGTACTCTTCAGGGACCACACTAGCCTGATCACACCAGTTTGATCATACGCGTCAAAGGGTTTATATGTTTTGTATCAGATGGGGCAGGTTATTCCATGTTTAGCTTGGCCAAGCCTTGGGTGTGTTTTTTTTTTCTTGAATTCCTGCTTTTCACACAGAGCACCGCTGAGTGTTGGGTTTCTTTCCTGAAAACAGTACACAAAGCTTTCATTCACTAACTTGCTTTTGTCTAATAGGAAAAAACACCCACTTTCAGACATCTCAATTTTCTCCTACTGACACACAATCCTACAGTACAGGCTCAGAGAAACAATATGTTCTACAATGAAACTACAATGTTCAAGTTCAGGAAAATGTTCTGATACGTAAGAATACTTAATTGCCTTCTTGAAAAATGACTCTTAAAAACTAGAAAACAACACAAAACAACCTTGTCAAGACATCCAGTGAACAGGAGGCCTGGCACTAGCATGGTTTATGCTGTCTACCATCTCTGGGTCATTAACAGATCTGGGACTAGACTGGAGGCCGATGACATGCCTACAGCCTTTCGAATCTCCAAGGAGACTGCAGTCGGATTGTGCAATAGAGTTGCACACTTTGATCCTTGGAGGCCCAATGCAGCCGTTATATATTAATATCAAATTATTTCCGCAGAACAATTACCTTACTGTAATTAAGTTGCAGTGAAATGGCCAAACATTCAGAATTTTGACTGCATTTGGTCTTCATGGGTGGAGACTTCATGAACATGATCTCTAAATCACAATGTTGACCAAATTACACAATATTTTTGTTCTGGGTTGACCGAGGTTACACCACTCTAATGTGTGACTGCAATCCTCACTTAGGTTTGGTAGAAAGGTCTGTGCACCTAAATGCTTATGTTATCATTTTCTGACGACAACTGTTGTTTTACTCAGCATAATCCCATCACACTATTGCAAGTGTCACTTTTTTCCAATAACCTGTTCAATATATTTTCTGAAATATCTGTATTGTGTGCTTATTGTCCATTGATGTTTTAGGGGCCATTTGAAACCATTAGGCACTGTTAAAAAGTCTTCCAACTGCATATGTATCATTGTTAGAAATTTAACTGCACTCAAAACAATAAAGTATATATAAAGTATAAAATACCCACACTAGTTGTGGCCCCCCCAAAACACTTAACTGATATTACATTTTTTATAAGAAATAATTAATTAATGATTTATAAATACTTTATGGTGTTCAGTTATTATAAATTGCTTACAAAAAAGACCTGGAATAAAATACTTTCTTCTAAATATTACTTTGGACATATTCCAAAGTAAAGAGACTGGGACTGACTTTATTTTGTTCTTGCGTTATGTAAGAACAAAAAAACTCAGTCCGCGTCTCTTTCTGGGAACTTTTTAATAAAAATATGTAACTTTTCTGTCTCAGCATGAATGATGAATCTTGGGACAGAAATGTGTTTTGTTTTATGATGAAATGCAGGCTGCTCCTTTAGTACCCTTGTGTCCTTTGTATTCACTGAATGTCCCTATCCCCGCTGTTTGTAATTGGTCTGGACTGAGGAACACCTCTTTTACGTAACCAGTGGGAGTGTAGGAGGTTTCTTTTCTGTTAGGAACTCTGGTGATCATTGCTGGTTCAACTGGTCCAATTAGATTGAATGCATACATGTCTCTGCTTGGTAGAACAACAGCGGAGCTGTTATGCTGACTGCTAATTCTGAATGTGTTCAAATTGTGGCCCCATCCACTGTCCTTGTTATGGTGTAAAATACCAAAGATCTGGACACCCCCTTAGAAGTAGTGTCTTATTGCTCATTCAGAAGGATATGCTTTTCAGCTGGTTGACATATTGTTCTCAAATATTCTCTAAGAAGTAGATAAGTATGAGAATATAAAAAGAGAGAAAAGGGTATGGAAAGCTACCTCCTGTTTCTGTTGACCAGTACTGTAAAATACAATATGTTACCTCCTTTGGTACTATTCTCCATGTCGTTTTTTGTCTGTTTTTTTTTACTCTGCAGTTGACACCTGCTTTAGCTACACTACTAGTCATCTGTTTCTCCAGCTGGAGTCTAGCTGATGTAACATTGATAATGTTACATCAGGAACTGTGAGGAACTGTGGGGATTTCATTTTGCCCCGAACACAGTATTTCCCTGTCAGTATTTCCAGGCTGAAATTTCACAACATCTTGCTTTGACTTCCTCCACTCTGCTCCCTAACATACAAATGACTTTAAAAGCAAGGGAAGGGGACAGCACATATTGAAACAATGAATTTTAGGTTGTTTGAAGTCATTTCTCCCCGTAAAGACAATAGCTAAATTTGTGTTTGTACTTAGAGTTAAGGGAAATTAGTAAAGAGCTCTTTGGCTTTTACTAAGGGTTATTTACTTAGTTTGACAGAGAGAGAAAGAGGGAGGGAAAGAGTAACACAGATACACTATCTGACGCCATGCTTACCAGAGCTCTTGTTTGTTCTGTGATAGCATGACTACAGTACAAGGGCACCTTCATTTTTTCCTGAGGTGGTTGACATTAGAGAGTAGTGAGGAGTCATGTAGATTAAGTCCAGTAGGTTAGGACCTCATCATTCAGGAGGAGGTAACGTCATACTCATGTCTTATTTAGAGAGGGACTCTGTATTACTCACATGTGTATTTAAAATTGGTTAATTCCAGCACCAGTAGAACCCTAGAATTAACTGAATTCATCATCTGTTTCTATCTAATGTTTTGATCTTTCTTCTGCCTCTCATCCATTTGTGTCCTGTAGGGAGTAAAAAAGCCCTTCACTGAGGTAATCAAGGCCAACATTGGCGATGCCCACGCCATGGGCCAGCAGCCAATCACCTTCTTCCGTCAGGTTTGTTGATGTTCCAAATCCTTGATCTGAAAACATTATTTTTTTCAAATCGTAGTTTGTCCATAGATTTCCTTTGTTAAACTGTTTATCTGTGTATCAATTGCAAAGGTAAGGTGTATCTTTTTACAGCAGCGTCACCAGGTGTTTTATGCAGATTTGCCCAAACCTTTTTGCAACGACTGCTTCTGTCTTATTTTAACCTTTTCCTGCCCTCCTCAAGGTCCTGGCACTCTGTTCCTACCCAGAACTCTTGAAAGACAACATGTTTCCGGAGGATGCCAAAAACAGAGCACGGCGGATTCTGCAGGCTTGTGGAGGGAGTAGTATCGGTATGTTGCTCTTGAGGGATTGGGAATTGGAAATTTACAAGTTAAAAAAGCAAGAATACCGAACACCCATGTCAGCAAATATTCCCTGGTCAGCCTTTTGGTTGTCTGTGTAAGCAATGAACAACCTTCCACTCGCTGTCTCTGTCTCTCTCTCTCTCTCTCTCTATCTGTCTGTCTCTCTCTCTGTCTGTCCGTCTCCGTCTCTGTGTCTCTGTCTCCGTTTCTGTGTCTCTGTGTCTGTCTCTGTGTCTCTTTGTCTGTCTCTTTGTCTCTATCTGTCTGTGTGTCTCTCTCTGCCTCTTTCTGTCTCTTTGTCTCTGTGTCTCTCTCTGACTCTGTCTCTGTGTCTCTCTGTGTCTCTGTGTCTGTCTCCGTCTCTGTGTCTCCGTCTCTGTGTCTGTTTGTCTGTCTGTCTCCATCTCTGTTTCACTGTCTCTCTTTGTCTCTCCGTCTCCGTTTCTGTGTCTCTGTCTGTCTCTGTGTCTCTCTCTGTCTCACTCTGTCTCTGTCTGTCTGTCTTCGTCTCTGTCTGTCTCTGTGTCTCTCTTCTTCTCATAGGCGCATACAGTGCCAGTCAGGGTATAGACTGTGTGAGGCAGGATGTGGCTCGCTACATTGAGTGCCGGGACGGAGGTGTCCCCTGTGACCCGGACAACATCTACCTCACCACCGGCGCCAGCGATGGCATTGTGGTAACAACTCACTCCAGTTAAACCCACTCACTGCCGATTAACGATAGGACAGAATGGGAGCATTAAGGACTGATAGATAGAAGCCCCCGTCAGTCAATCATTCTGCCGTCCATTGACGGTAACGCCTGTTGGTCTTGATGAAGTGACAGATTGAATGACATGTCATCCCCACCAACAGTGTCCCTGTCTCTGTTTAAGACCATGCTAAAGCTGTTGGTGTGTGGCGAGGGCCCAACGAGGACAGGGGTGATGATCTCCATCCCGCAATACCCTCTGTACTCGGCTGCCCTGGCTGAGCTGGCCGCTGTGCAGGTCAACTATTACCTGAACGAGGATAAGTGCTGGAGCATGGATGTCAGTGAGTTAGAGCGCTCCCTATCTGAGGCCAGGAAGTACTGCAACCCCAAAGCCCTGTGTGTCATTAACCCTGGAAACCCGACTGGTATGTAACCACCAATTAAGGGGGTAAATGTTTTCCTTATATTTTTTCTGGTCTACATGATTCTATGTTTAGCAATTTGATTGGATTATAAATGAAGAGTGTTAGGGGTTTCTTTTAGCACAAGGATATGGCATTTATGTTTATTGTAATTGTATAAATGATTGCAAAGTGTCATTCTTATTTTTTATCTTATTCCTTTGGTTACCTTTATCTGTAAGTGTTGAAATGTTGAACAGATATATATTTTAAAAAAGACAGCACAGTAGATCCCTCCTACTGAGACATAAAATAATATGTCCAGTTCTGCCCGTATGAATTTGAAACGGTCCCTCTCGTAATCTGTGATAGGTCAGGTCCAGAGCAGGCAGTGCATTGAAGATGTGATCCGTTTTGCTGCTAAGGAGCATCTCTTCCTGATGGCTGATGAGGTAAAATGCCCACTTTGACAGGTTTTTACCATCAGATGTACTACTAACAGCCCAACCTCTGTTCCTGCCAGGTGTACCAGGACAATGTGTATGCAGAGGGCTGCCAGTTCCACTCCTTTAAGAAGGTTCTGTTTGAGATGGGACCACAGTACTCCAACACTGTGGAGCTGGCCTCCTTCCACTCCACATCCAAGTGCTATATGGGAGAGTAAGATATTTCCTCTCTCTATCGCTCTTTCCTGGGGCAGCAATTGTGTATGGCAGGGAATGGTGCTGGCCAATACCATCAATGTCAAACAGGCTTGTTTAATCACCAAAAAACACAAACACCGTACAATATATTAATATCAACGACGTAATAAGGAGTAGGGCCACTATTTGCCATCAGAACAGCTCTAATCCTTCTTGGAATGCTGTCATTTAAGTCCTGAACTGTGTGTCAGGGCCGGTCCAGGCATAAGCGACATAAGCGGTTGCAGTGTGTTTGGGGGCTTTATCAGCCTGGAATATTAGATCACCATGAGGGAACAGTGTTTGCACCAATTTTTGGACCCAATGACCGAGGTGTTTCCTTTATTTTGTCCACCCCCTAGTAGGTGGCTTTATGAAAAGCTCATTGACGCAGATGTAGGACATTTTCTTAGAACATTGCACAGGCAGAGATGGCTGCACAGTAAATCATTTTGCTAGGTAACTGCTGTTTAACTTGACATTTAACCAAACTCAAGGTTTTATCCTGTTGCTGGGCATAGCAGCTAATTCCTCTAAAGTCCCCCTATAGACTGAGGTTGTTGAAGCAATGGCAACGAGGTGCCAATTTACATTTTAGTTAAGACTTTTTCAACTGTGTAGAAATGCAAAACCCGTGCCTCTTTCATACCTCTTTCCATCATTCACAACCTAAACCAAACGGTCATGAGGACTGCTTTTTAACCTGCAGGCTTTTCTGTATAAAGTTCAAGTGCAATATTCAGCAGTGTAACTCAGCATATCAACAATTCCTGCCTGGCAGGTGTGGTTTCCGTGGGGGTTACATGGAGGTGATAAACATGGACCCAGAGGTGAAAGCCCAGCTCACTAAGCTGGTGTCGGTAAGACTGTGTCCGCCCGTTCCCGGTCAGGCCCTTATGGACCTGGTAGTCAATTCCCCAAAGCCAGGAGAACCGTCCTACAACAACTTCATGAAGGTAATCATTTGGTTCTACAGTATGTTCATCTAGAAGACATTTTCTATCCAAAATTACTCACCGGATTTTCAAACTTGACAGAGTCGTTTACGGGGCTCATGCAGGAATCAACTCACGTTATCTTCCATGTGTGCAGGAGCGCACGGCAACCCTGAGTCTGCTGGCAGAGAAGGCCAAGCTGACGGAGGAGATTCTGAACACTGTGCCAGGGATCACCTGTAACCCTGTCCAGGGAGCCATGTACTCCTTCCCTAAAATCAGCCTGCCAGAGAAAGCAATCAGGGAAGCTAAGGTCAGTATCGGCTACAACACAGCACATCTGATGGACACAGCACAATCCTGGATATTGGAGATTTAAAATTTGGCAATTGTTTTTGTTTTCTTGAGTTAAAGGCCCTAACTCATTAAATTAGCATATTGACTAAAATCAACACATTATACATGTAGGCCTAATTTGTTTTTTTGTGTTTTGTCACAGAGGAAATTGGTTGTCCCTTCAGTGGCACCTAGGGATGGATCACTACCACGTATTACCAACATGTCTTTGTGTGTAATAAAATGTGTCTTAATGTGTTATAAAATGTGTCTAAAATGTGTCTTAGAGTGTTATGAAATGTGTCTTAGCGTGTTATAAAATGCTCACTTGGTTACATCAGATTTTTATTTGATGTGTCTGTGCTCAGAAAATGTCCCATTGTGCGTAAATACATGTTTGACTGATGCTGTTTACAATGAATAGCTGCATATACAGTGAGAGAAAAAATTATTTGATCCCCTGCTGATTTTGTATGTTTGCCCACTGACAAAGAAATGATCAGTCTATAATTTTAATGCTAGGTTTATTTGAACAGTGAGAGACAGAATAACAACAAAAAATCCAGAAAAACACAAAACGTCAAAAATGTTATAAATTGATTTGTATTTTGATGAGTGAAATAAGTATTCGACCCCTCTGCAAAACATGACTTAGTACTTGGTGGCAAAACCCTTGTTGGCAATCACAGAGGTCAGACGTTTCTTGTAGTTGGCTACCAGGTTTGCACACATCTCAGGAGGTATTTTGTCCCACTCCTCTTTGCAGATCTTCTCCAAGTCATTAAGGTTTCGAGGCTGACATTTGGCAACTCGAACCTTCAGCTCCCTCCACAGATTTTCTATGGGATTAAGGTGTGGAGACTGGCTAGGCCACTCCAGGACCTTAATGTGCTTCTTCTTGACCCACTCGTTTGTTGCCTTGGCCATGTGTTTTAGGTCATTATCATGCTGGAATACACATCCACGACCCAGTTTCAATGCCCTGGCTGAGGGAAGGAGGTTCTCACCCAAGATTTGACGGTACATGGCCCCGTCCATAATCCCTTTGATGCGGTGAAGTTGTCCTGTCCCCTTAGCAGAAAAACACCCCCAAAGCATAATGTTTCCACCTCCATGTTTGACAGTGGGGATGGTGTTCTTGGGGTCATAGGCAGCATTCCTCCTCCTCCAAACACGGCGAGTTGAGTTGATGCCAAAGAGCTCGATTTTGGTCTCATCTGACCACAACACTTTCACCCAGTTCTC
>JACXGI010006149.1:0-26157 GCA_016801175.1 Esox masquinongy | reverse complement strand
ATTAATTGGCAAACTTCAGACGAGCCTGTACATGTGCTTCTTGAGCAGGGGGACCTTGCGGGCGCTGCAGGATTTCAGTCCTTCACGGCGTAGTGTGTTACCAATTGTTTTCTTGGTGACTATGGTCCCAGCTGCCTTGAGATCATTGACAAGATCCTCCCATGTAGTTCTGGGCTGATTCCACACCATTCTCATGATCATTGCAACTCCACGAGGTGAGATCTTGCATGGAGCCCCAGACCGAGGAAGATTGACAGTTCTTTTGTATTTCTTCCATTTGCGAATAATCGCACCAGCTGTTGTCACCTTCTCACCAAGCTGCTTGGCGATGGTCTTGTAGCCCATTCCATCCTTGTGTTGGTCTACAATCTTGTTCTTGACATCCTTGGACAGCTCTTTGGTCTTGGCCACTCTACCCCCCTCATCTATTTAGCTATGCTAGTAGTAGCTGGCTAGCTAAAAGCTAGCTAATTTATGCAATGGCAGAGCTGTATGACAAAATCATTTTAGTAATTCAGTTCTTCAAAGTGGATTAGTCATACATCCAATTAGAACGATGTAGTAGAGCGAGCTATTGGACCAAACTGTGTGTACTCCTCTGCCTCCTGTGCCCTGGTGCACAAATTATTATTGTCATTGTAGTTAAATGTCTAATGATCTGTGCTGACCTGGATGGACCATTTCCCAGTATGTTCATCCCACAGTTTAGCTTGTGAATTATTTGATTTCTCTTAAGTGAAATCACACAGTTTGGGGGTTCCACTACAAGCACAGAAAAAGTGAAAATAAGGCCTCATGAAAAACAGATGAACCTCCCCTTTCAGTAAAGACATGAAGGACATATAACCCCACAGCTAGTGTATGTGTAAACCTGCTCTAATACCCTACTAACACCCCTTTCTCTTTCAAGGCACTGGGCCAGGCTCCAGACATGTTCTACTGTATGAAGATGTTGGAGGAAACTGGCATTTGTCTGGTGCCAGGAAGTGGCTTTGGACAGAAAGAGGGGACCTACCACTTCAGGTATGTTTTCACAACCTCTGTTATTGTAAGATGGTCAAAATACGTTATGGTGAAACTGTCCCTTTTGCTGTCCGTTTCAAATTTGAAGTATATGGAAAAGGAGTAACATCAGTCAAGAAAATATTCTACAATGCACCGGTCTTCTTTCAAGAACCAAGATGTGTAACAGTTTATGAAGGCATGAAGTAGATTATTTACTTTACATCTTTGGTCACCCTTTTTCCAGGATGACCATTCTGCCACCCACAGACAAGCTGAAGATCTTACTGGCTAAAGTAAAGGAGTTTCACCAGAAATTCACTAAGCAGTATTCTTAACCATCCATGTAAAGATGTATTATGGGATTTTTCTGAATTACTGACAACCTCTCAGTTTGTGCTAAATGTGTAATATGTTGTTTAAATGTGCATATAGAATCATTTATCATACTGTACCTCAGTTAGCTATGAAATGTCAAGTTTAAAAACAGGTGGTTTTATTTGACATGGGGCAAATGTCGGCGCATACATGACATTGTACACAATGTTTGGGCAACACCAAACATGCTTGAAAGAGGCACTTTTACAACCAGAGGCTAAAAATCCCGGAATGCATATTCAAAGGAATACTTTGAATTCCTTGAACAAGCTTTGGCACAATAACTGAAAGTCTACAGAAACACTTGGCATGCTACCTGTTCCTATTGGCTTCCATTAATTGTGCTAAAGCTAGTTATCAGTTGTGCTAACGCTAGAAGGCAAGATTCTGCAAACTGCACACAGAGACATAAAATATTCAACCATTCATCGGACTCTGGAAGTCAGTTATAGACTTCATTGCCAAAATCCCAAACTACCCCTTTAACATTTTAACATTCTCCCAATAATAACAGAATAGGACACAGACCACTATACTCATCTACCAGTCAACCTATCAGAATTAAGTGCCTATTCTATAGTGGCTCTGGTCGCCTTGACGATGCACTTTAGCCCCTAAGCCTGCAAAATTCCAAGAATTGATGGACTCACAAACTGTACATGTAAGAGCATAGTGGTTGTGAACACCTAGGAGATTGGGAGTCGTAGATTTTAGAAATCAAAATTAAAATGACAGTTTTCAAAATGTTGGGACATATCAAATGTATAGTAGTTTTATTCCACACACTTGACTTAAATATTTGTTAATTGTCTTCCTAGTTGTGCGAGCATATATGTGGGAGTGGGGGTGAGTATCCTTGTGTGAGCATTTGTGTGTGTCGGTGTGTCATGGACCTACAAATCAAGGCCAGTATGATGGTACACGGAAGGAGTGTAGGAAATGAAGAAACTGTTACTACATTATCTCCAGCCTCTGAAGAAATTGTTTTCAAATAGCTTTTTGTATTGTAGAAAGGTACAGGATAGTACTGTGTGTGTAAGAGAAACTTTCACAATCATTTTAATTAAGATCAATATGATTTTATTGTATTCACTAAATAAATAGAATCTGTTATAGACATTTGTATTTTTTTTTCAGTGAAACTTTCTGCCATAATGCTACAATTCCACAGGAGGGCATTATTGCCCCATCTTTATTACAAAATATTTCCTTGACTTCTAATAGAATACCTTCCTACTACATCATGGAGAAACATGGAGAAAGAAAACAGCAGGGAGAAGATTCAGGGATCCAGTATTTGATGGAAATGAAATGCTATTAAAATTAGTAGAAATAAGAGAAACTTTGCCAATGCTTTGCAGAATAATGAAGTCAACTACACACACACACACACACACACACACACACACACACACACACACAAATTCCCCTGGAAGAAGCTGTCTGTCCACCTGCTGTGATCTAGATTCATGCTTATAAGTGCTGCTATGTTTTCAAGTTGATTTTGAGAGTTTAGTTCCTGTTAGAATGCTCTCTATTATCTTGGCACAGCAATTTACTGTATAATACCCACTTCCAGGCTATGGCTACTATCTACAATGATCAAGAGATTTTTATTGGAAAAATACTTAGAGATTTACTGACAGTTCTTGATGACTCAATTAAAACTCAAGCTTTTAGTCTGTAAAGACTTCTCTCCTCTACAGCAGCTGCCAACATTCATTATCCTTGACAAAGGCTAAGCCTCGTTCCTAATTCACTGTCTATTTGTCTTTCTCTGGCCCTTACAATTCCCCCTCACAGCTAGACATGGACAGTTGGCCACACATCAATGCCCTTAGTAATTGATTTCTATAGTCACCATCGACTGGTCTGATCCGACCTTGGTAGGAGTCAGACAACAAAAGCATTCTGTACTTGTGTGGGGTCAAAGGTCCCCTTATAAGTGGATCAATAGAGGCATTCAACACCTGACTGTACCACTCCCAAGTGTTATTAGAAAACATTGTAGAAATAATTGCCACGTTAGTATGGCCACTTTACTAGAGATATTGTTATTTTTGTCCTGTCACCACCCGTTTGCCTGGCCACAGATGTCATTTGAACGTCAGGTTTTCATTGCATTCGGTTTGTTTTGTCAAATCAGCAAAACATTCCATCATGTTTATGTGAATTGCTGGGTCAATAAAAAACAACATTTACAAATCCAATTACTTTTTCACCATTTAATATTTAATATTTCCAGCATGGCTAATTTTATGTTGATTCTGCCAGTTTTTGCCCAAAGTGATATGGAAGGACATAGGCTGCACCAAAATATAATACTACTCAAAATCACTGTAAATTGCCTCTTGTTTTTTGTTGCTCATGAGTCTGATGTATCATCAAATATGTGTTCAATTTTATATGTTATTCATGTGGGTAAATAAATGTGATTGAAGGGAGAGAGAGAGAGAGACATACACATTAACATGGACCATCTGGACAGAAAGCCTTTGGCCATGTCCAACAGATGTCCTAATATCGGATGGCATTTACATAGTGCATTAGCTCACAAGTGGAGAAATGGGATGTCAACAATATGAGTGTCATGATTGATAATTTGCATATCGCTTTGGTAGTGCATGATTGGCTGTATTACAAAACACTTTCAATATCATTGTTCAAATATGACTACCCTCTTCTGGTTACCCTTCTTCAGACCTTATCTTACTCTGCTATAGTATTTAAATGTATACTTTTGATAAACATATCAACTTTGATAAACTTTGATAAACATATCAACTTATAGATGAAACCTTTTTACAACATCTACCCAACTATTTCATAAAGCAATATAAAATGACAGAATTCCCTATACTGCAGGCTTTTGAACACAAGAGAACACAAGCCTAACTAGTAATCTCCTTCTGATTGGCTTTGGTTTCTCTGCCCCTTTTACTTCAGAAGCTGACCCTGTGATTCTTGTTCTTTCATTGTTTAATGTCAGTTTAGTGCTATTTAAGCTGCGGTAAAAGATGTACTGTCTGTTGCATTGTGGGAACTCAGATCATCTGTTGAAACAAACACTCATCTACAATCAGGGACTCTATTGTTCTTGTCCATGCTTCTGCTAGTTTTTGTGTGATGGATAATACTGTAGTTTGCTAAGCATGGCTATTTTCTGAGCTGGGACCAAACCCAAATGCAGCCACCACTGTCATCTTGTAATCAGAGAGAGTGTGGTGGAGCGATCTATGAACTGAACTGAGCCTGATTTAATGATCAGTGGTTGGGTTCAAATGTGATTGTAGACATGAAGAGTGGAAGGCCACTTCCATTTGACTGTGATTGGGTTTTCCCTATAATTGTGAATTTCTGATTTGCCACTTGTCATGCTGTAGAAAATTACTGGCTTCTGTCATTCACTCTGCTCTACGTAATACTGTCTTCTGTTGCTTTACATTCCACTGTCTTCTTCTGTTTTCTACATCCCACCATCTTCATTTTCTGCTCTCTGCATCCCAGTTGTCTTCTTCTTCTGCTCACTACATCCCACTGTCTTCTTCAGCTCTATACATCCCACTGTCTTCTTCTTCTGCTTTCTATGTCCTACTGTCTTCTTCAACTCTATACATCCCACTGTCTTCTTCAGCTCTATACATCCCACTGTCTTCTTCAACTCTATACATCCCACTGTCTTCTTCAGCTCTATACATCCCACTGTCTTCTTCTTCTGCTTTCTATGTCCTACTGTCTTCTTCAACTCTATACATCCCACTGTCTTCTTCAGCTCTATACATCCCACTGTCTTCTTCTTCTGCTTTCTATGTCCTACTGTCTTCTTCAGCTCTATACATCCCACTGTCTTCTTCAGCTCTATACATCCCACTGTCTTCTTCTTCTGCTTTCTATGTCCTACTGTCTTCTTCAGCTCTATACATCCCACTGTCTTCTTCTGCTTTCTACATCCCTCAGTCTTCTTCAGCTCTATACATCCCTCAGTCTTCTTCAGCTCTATACATCCCACTGTCTTCTTCAGCTCTATACATCCCACTGTCTTCTTCAGCTCTATACATCCCACTGGCTTCTGCTCTCTACATCCTACTGTCATCTTCTTCTGCTTTCTACATCCTACTGTCATCTTCTTCTGCTCTCTCTGAATCACACTGTCTTCCAGTTCACTTCTTTTTGGCATAATTGTCTGCCTTGTCTCTGTCATTTTTCCCCACTGTTCTCTGTTCACTCCCTAAACAACCAGCTCCCTTCTCTTGTCATTCTGTTAATGGTATGACTGTTACTTTACTACAATGCCTAGTCTAAAGTCTGAGAAGGATTAAGTATTAAACGCCAGAAACGACAAAGAAAATGCATAATCAGCCAAGAAACCCTAAACACATTCTCTGAATATAGAACAAACAAGAGTAATTGTCTTGGAGATACCAGTCTGAATCAGACGCTGAATATTTTAGAGGTAATGTAGGCCTAATCAGGATAGCCTTGGTGGGCTACTAGACACGCTTTGAGTGGGTGGAGGTGTGGTCACGCTTATCTCTTCCCTGCTGAGTTCAACTGTTCTCTCTCTCTGTATCATTCATTGACAGAGCTGTTGTATTGGGGAAAAGTGGACATTTACAGAATTAATGAGAAAGAACAGAATGTGTGAAAAGCACCATGGAACTCTCATTGGTTTTTGTATATACTCATCCACGCACATGGTAGATAACTTATCAAATGAAAATATTCAATGCATTTAACTTAGACATTAATGTCATAGGCATGATATTGTTGCAGGCCTCCTATGTGATGCACCTGTTCTTTGTAGGGCTCCGATGTTGTCCTCTCACAAACTTACAGGGATGCCTCAGAATTAACTCAGCCAGCATCTTATTTCTACACCCTAGTCAAGTCAACCTGTCAAACACAATTCTTCACCCAACTCTCACTATCTGACAAAGAGATGTTCTGGTGATCTGACAGCGCACCTCATATCTCATTAGAATACCGAAAAACACCTTGATCTACATCCCGGTCAATTGTCTTGATGTTTTATTCATTCATCCTTTGAATGCTTGGCTTGTCCGGTTGTCAGAAATGCTGAGTTCTTCCCCAGAACTGTCCCAGGCTGATTGTAAATTAACTGCAAATTGCAGTCTGCGAACAACATGTCAAAGCTCAACCTGTCAAAGCCTTTTTTGTTATGAACTGAATCTTTCAATAGCCTAAAGCAGGAGTTCTCAAACGTCTATATAGGGCAGAGATGGGCAATATTTTACATTTTTAAATTTCGGTCATCTCATAGACCCTCTTATCCAGAGTGAGCAACTGACAGTTAATATGATCCACTACTAGATAAACAATGACATGCCACAAGTGACTGTTAGCAAAAATATTGTCGAGGTAAAATGGAGTCTTGCTTATCCATTTAAATGATATAGAGACAATATTTTGCACAATTCTATTATATTTTGATATATTTGATCTTAACATTTTATAATGGCACATTGTAATTTGTCAACTTTGTCCTCAGGGACCGAAAATTGTTCCATGTTGCAACCACTTAAATACATGATTCCAGAGATCGCACACCTGAATTATCTTGTTACTGTATCTAATTATCAAGCCCTTATTAGTTGATTCGGTTGTGGTAGTTCAGGGCTACAACTGAACAGAAAACATCCTTGCGGCTGGACAACCAGGGCTGTGCATCACAGGAGTCCTCACAGAAAGGCAGAACTAAACATAATGGGTGAGGTCATATGACATGCATGTATTCTTGCATGTAGAGGCACATGCAGAAACACACAGTAAACACCCACATATGGAGGCTGAGTCAGTGAACACTTGTTGCTGGTCTGCTGCTTGCTCCCCTGCTGTCATGGGCCTTCTGTGACTCAGTTTAACTAAAAGATCGCGGGGCTTAAGTTAGACTACACTAAATCACTGTGGTGTATTGTGATGTACACAGTGTGGCCTACACTGAAGTAACAGACAACACCCATCGGTATTACAGTTGTGGATACAATGCCCATTTGTTTCCCTCAGAGGTATCCAGAATTTTATCTTTCAATGTGTGTTCGGAAATATCCCCTATGCCCACCGAACACTGATGTCCTCCCTCTCTGTGACTTCAGTGACTTTCTCTAGTCTAGAGTGAATCAATGGACAAAATGAATTCAATTGACCATGTACCGAGTACACCCTATGCGGGCAACCACAAAGCAAATTGTACAAACAGCCTCTGTTAGTGGATATTCAGATATGAAATTTGCAAAAATCCTTGTCTTTCTCTCCGTCCACACCCTTTAATGGAAGAGTTTACATTATGAATTGGAGGAGTTTCTTTCAACATTAATCTAATATCAGAGTTAGCATCGTCCCTCCCTCCTCCCCCTGTCTGTCTAAAACACTCACGCATTGTAATTGCTTTGACCATTTCGAGGATTTCATTGCAACCTATAAAGTGAACTCAAATGCTTTTCATCACAGTTTCGCGCAAAACTTAGTAAGCTATGTAAAATACTATTATCCGTACACTAGTTGCGAGTTGCAGATGACTACAAACCAAAGACGGTTTGTAGTGTGAAGATATGTGAGTCATATCGTCGCCTAGGAAGAAGCGTGGACTTTGTGGTTTTTTAAGTTAAATTCATCAATACGATAACATTTCATAAGCCTCCTATAACGCATACACATGTATTCGTTTTTTTTTTATCTTAATCTTTGAACTTCACTGGCTTCAGGGATCGTCAATCTGCCAACATTTCGTCCAGAAGCAGACTGGAAGACCATCCACTCAGGATAAGGTTGGCCGGCCGGACGCGGATAATAGCAACAGGTGTTTTTGGAGTGGTCATGGTGTTAACGTTGGTTATCCTGATTCCAGTGCTGGTCAACTCCGCCGGGACATCCGGGCGCTACGAGATGCTCGGATCCTGTCAGATGGTGTGTGACCCTCACGAGACCAGGTCTACAGCCACTGACAAAACAAATACAATCACAGACTCTCGCTTGGTTCAATCTCTACCAACCTTCATCCAAGGTCCAAAAGGAGAGCCAGGACGCACGGGAAAAATTGGCCCTAGAGGTCCTCTTGGTGAACCGGGACCACCCGGACCTGTAGGACCGCCTGGGAAAAGAGGAGAGCCCGGACTTCCAGGGCTACCGGGAATGCCCGGAACAAACGGAGCAACAAGTGCCATAAGCGCAGCTACATATAACACCGTTCCAAAGATAGCTTTCTACGCCGGGTTGAAGAAACAGCACGAGGGGTACGAAGTGCTTAAATTTGACGACGTGGTCACAAATCTTGGCAATCACTATGACCCTACGACTGGGAAATTCACCTGTTCGATACCGGGCATCTACTTCTTCGTCTATCATGTGCTGATGCGAGGTGGGGACGGCACCAGTATGTGGGCTGATCTTTGTAAAAACAACCAGGTAAGCAAAATAGGCTACAAACTTAAGTAACCAAAATAGATGAAAGATAACGTTAGTAATAAATTTTTTATACTTGTTGAATGCACGTAAACTAAATTCATTGATGTTTTAACCTAAGATCAGAACGTTTTGTGACTAATAATGACTATTGATCCGCAGGTGCGCGCCAGCGCTATCGCCCAAGACGCGGACCAGAACTACGACTACGCTAGCAACAGCGTCGTACTGCATCTCGAGCCTGGCGATGAGATCTACATCAAGCTGGACGGGGGCAAGGCGCACGGGGGAAACAACAACAAGTACAGCACCTTCTCTGGCTTTATAATCTACGCTGATTAGCAGGACACCATTCACTCAACAATATGTTACTACATCTTTTCTCGTTTGGATTGATTAAACCGCCATCGTTTAGATGACTGGGGGTTACGAAGAGACCGGGGGATCTTAACGCAGAAGTGGACATTTCGTTACGTGCGCAACACCCTAGATTAGAATACGCAACGCCAATTTGTGATCTTTGAACTTGTGAAAATACGGAAGGAGATTGTTTTAGTGTGTATTAAGCCATTATTATGTACGGCGGGTAAAATGGAAATTGTGTTCTTGCTTCATTGCAGTTTATTGTTTTTGCAACTGGGTTTATTTAGTAATGTTATAAGTGTATTGTCTTGTGATCCCAGTTTACGCACTCAATGGAAATATTAAGATTAATTGTTTAGGTAAGAGGCATGCTGGAACAGGTGCGAAGACTAATTTGACCTACAATCAGTACTTCATATGTAAATGATACACTTAACAAAAATAAATCATAACTATTTTAAAAGGTAAATGCAGAAAAAAATTGAAATTTTTGTTAAGCCTATTTCCATTGTCCAAGGTCAAAATAACACTGCATTGTGAAAATTATATCTTTTTCGTGTAAGCGCCGTTAAAAAAAATAAACACCTGTGTTTTCAGGCTGTTTGTGTAAGATTTAACTTCATAGCAGCATTTATTTGCTACTTAATTTGGACTTTTACGTTTATTGTTTACACGAATGGGTTGTTCAAGTTAATCCATAGCATGAAATCCTCAAGCAAATGTTAACTTTTCTCTATGTAAAAAAACTTGCCCATTAACAGAGGCATTTACATTACCAGAAACAATACCATGGTTGAATGCGTCCCTAACTATCAAATAAGCTTTAAACAATATTTTCTATCCGTATATTAAGTGGACGTTTTATTCCTCATTTTCATAGCCCTTTTTAGCGCTTATTTGATAGTGAGGGCCAAATTCAACCTGCAGACTGGTATGTATTGTTTCTAGAGATTTGTTGATGGTTCTTTAAAATACCACTTAACGTTTGGTTGATCATGGATTTGATGTTATATATGTAGGCCTAATAGCATATCCGCTGGCCGGTTGTAATTCACATTGAAAATTAGTAACATTTATTTCTCTCATCAAAAAAAGTACGTTGTGTCAAAACAAAAACACAATCCTACCTCTACCCCTAACTTTTATCCTATTGCACGGTCCTCATGTCACATCAGTTATGTAGCTGCTGCGATGTTGTTGCTCACGTTTTGAACTCACTGTGATTCTATCTGCTCCTAAAAGGTTAGACCATGTCCTTCAGCACGACTTAGCAGCCAACTAGCTCCCCCTCACAGCTATAGGCTGACATCAACCAACTAGCCAATCAGCTCCCTCCTACTGCAACTCACTGTGACATCAGATAATTGATCAATTGTCAATTGAAGTGCAATTGAAAATTGCAATTGTCAATTGCATCAATTGAAGTACAGAGCATAATTCTGAAAACCTTTTTTGGGGGAAAGTTTTATTTTTGTTTTATTTGATTCCCTATCTTTTAGCAATACAAACATATCCTAATGAAACTTTGAATCTTACTACTTTTGTCATTATTGCAGAAAAATATGGCTTCCTATAAAACTAATCGGTACCATATTTATGAATGTGGAGACAATATGCAGTCCATGTCCTTGAATTTGGTATGGGCAGAAATTGATGCTTTGTCTCCTTAAATTATATTTGTTTTTGTTAATATTGGCACACTACATAATTAGTCTACAAATTCTTTTCAAACAGAGAATGACAGAGGACAGTGTGCGAAATGAATAGAAATTAAGTCTTTTTGTAACTAGTACCATCGGTTTAGATGGATGGTTTTGTTTATTCATTATTATTAATAATCATTAAAGCTTTCATTCTTATGGCTCTAATTATGTGAAATAAATGAAAATAAAAATTTGAAGCTACCTATTAGAATGTGGATTGTGTTCAACAACTCAAGGTTTTTTCCTAATTTACCTCCCCATAGTGCACTTCAATTCAGTACATGTATGAATAGCTTGTGAAAAATACAAAGGCCTATGTAGCAGCCTTCTTCTGTCCTGTGTGATCTGATTGTGATCCTTCATTTGAATGTCAGCCAGCGTTTGGGGTTGTCTATGAGGATCTTGTCCACTTGGGTCTGGTTGATCCCTCTGCTCAGCATCTTGGGCACAATGTTCTTCAGGATGTGTGAGTAGCCATGGCCTCCATACTTGGCGAGACGGTTCTTGGTGTGGACATCGTGGGCGATTACAATGTTGTCCTCATAACCCTCCTGGACCAGAAAAGCCAACCTATGGGGAGAGGGAGAAAAGGGAGAGACATCAAAGCAGATAGGTCTGATTTTGCCATTTTGGTTTTGTTAAGTTTATTTGGAAGCAACAAAAAGGGGACTCACGTCTTGACTCTCTGGCTGTCACTGGGCATGTCCACTTCCAGGTTATAAACATAGTTCAGCATCTCTGTTCCAAACAGGTCATATTCAAGATAACTTCCCAAGTTAGCAAACTCTAGCAGGTCTCCATTGTCAAATATTGTCCTATTTTAGAAAAAAAAAAAACCACATGAATACTTTTCTGTCAGTCATTGTCAGAGCTACCTTTCATCAGAATTATTAGTATTGTTAGATTCCTTAACAGCCATGGTTTGCTAGGATTACTTCAATCAATCACTTACAGATGACAGGTAAATAAAATTAAATGTAATTTCCTAGGTTCTCAATCAAACTTGACCAAAACTATGTAAATGCAATGCTTTCCCTCTTCATTGCTACAATCAACATTAGCTATTATTTATAATTTGTATTTTGGGTTACATAGGGCTATGTTTTTGGGAACTTGGGTTTGGATATCAAACCCAAAACATGTTCATGTTTTCATTACAAATCGCCTACATTTCACAAAAATCCCTTAAATTACCACCATCAATTTCAACATGCTTTCTAAAATAGTTGCAGTTCAAAGTTGCTGTCGAGACAGTGTTTTGCATTTTGAAAAGCTGCACAATCATAATTGTTTACTTCTGGCTGCTTGAAGGGAGTATCAAGAAGGAACTCAGTACAGTCCAGATGAATGTTTGATTGTCCAGTACGCCAGGTGGAAATGTTTTTTGAAACCTTAACTATTCAGTGGAAAACTCGGAATACAGAAGAGGCTATCGGTGTCCTTAATACGCCATCAGCAGGAAAATAATCTCTGCATAGTCAGACATCTTGATGGTGTGCTAAATTACACCAATGCTGACTAAGCTTTATAGAATGTTGTTCTTGTTATTAAAAACGAAAAGGTCCAACCAAGATCTGGCTTCCACATTTAACCTGACCCCTCAGAATTGAAGAGGTTCGGGAAGCTGCCACGATGAGCACACAGGGAACAATTAGTGTTAACTGCGAGGGGCCAGAATGGTAGAATTTTATCTTGCCAGTTCAATTTAATCTAGCAACCTTTTGGTTACTGCTAAAATCAGCTATTTTGAAGAATGTAATTGCACTCCTGATTATTAAATACGGTACTATAAAAGCTAAATAGCAACACACCTATATAAAAGCTTGCTTTATTATTTAAATGTGCCATGTGTATGCTTCCCACCATACAAATACATTAAAATGCAAATTTTAATATAAAGTATACTGGGTAAAGATACCATTTGAAATGGAGTAATTCACCAAAAGTTTGTTATTGTTGGCGTACTCACACTCAGAGTCAACATCTTCCCAATTATTTTCATAGAAATTGGGATAAAGTACTGGAAACAACTGAAATATCTGCATTGCTTCAAATGACGTAGGACTACACAGGCTGATATGGACCTGAAGCGATAAAAACAGTAATTCCAAATGTTTTAGCTAGTTCTAGATAGTTTTATATATAGTTAACTGCTAAAGCCATCTAGAGTTGTAAAATCATTGTTTCTGATATTCCCCTTGTAGACGCTAGAGGGCGGAACTTACCAATTTCTTCTTTAAGCAGAAATTTTTATACTATTTTGTAAATGCATGTAATGTCCTGAGTTTTACCAGAAAACATGACTAACGAAGTGAAAACCCTTAGCCATCGTCATATTTCTTGTCATCCTTCCACCGCACCTCCAAGAATCCCTCACCTATCCAGGTGTGACATGACCGTCTTGGAGATGTCACCTCCAGCCTCTTCCAGGATGCGGACTATCTCAGCCGGGGCACCAGGGTTCCGTCCCGGGTGGATGATGACTGGGCAGCCCAGCTCGGTCTGAGCGTGTGCGGTGGCCTGCAGCACCTTCTTCTCGCTCTCCGTGATAGGCCAGCTGCATCCAATCTCTCCAATCACGCCACAGCGGATCTCAGTCCCATCTGCCCCATGAAGAACCTCACTGACGATGATGTCGGTGAGCTGGAGAAAGACACCGGGTGCTGTTCAGGGGATTGAGAGGAAGACAACGGACACCAACTGGGAACAGCTCCTTCAGGTGGGAGACTGCTGACTAAAGCCACTTGGATACATCATACTAAGACAGGCTTTTATACCATCTAAGCTGCCTTCACATGAAAACAAATGACCCTAGCCCTCCCCCACCTTCTCCACGGTCATTTTTCTGGTGGCCTCAGAGTGGGTGGCATCTACATAGTACCCCGCCCCTCCTATGATGTGGACGCCTGTATCCTTGGCTAGTTGTTTGAGGCAGGGCAGATCTCGGGCAATGCCCTGGGTAGTGTTTTCTACGATGGTTCCCCCGCCGGCCTTTCGGTACTCATGCAGCTCTTCCCGCACAGCATCGGTCTCCTGCAGCAGCAACAAGTTCTCGTGGCTGGATGAAGGAGACAGCAGCAGACAGAAGCAGAGAAAGCAGCAGCATTGTTACAGGGGCAGAAATGTTTGTATTTTGGCTAAAGCTGGAAGAAGTGCTAGGCTAAATGCTGTATGGTTTTAGAAATGTGCATTCTGTATGGGTTCTGGACAACCTGCTTAGTGTTCTAGACTATAGTGTCAAGGTTCTAGACTACCCGCATTTAGGGTTGCAACTGTTTTTAAAAAGTTGTAGACTGGTTCTAGAAAGCTCCCTGTTGTATGGGCTCTGCTGCAATTCTCAAACCAACTCCTCACTCCCACCAATTTGCTCAGTCTCTACATTTGAGCATGTTGCTGACAAGATGAAAAGTTAAGATGTGTCTCTTACTTGAAGTCTGTGAAGCTTTTATTTGGGCTGCAATCTGAGGTGCAGTTAATTGCCAATTTCTGAGACTGGTAACTCTAATGAACTTTTCCTCTGCAGCAGAGATAACTCTGGGTCTTCCTTTCCTATTGGCGGTCCTCATCAGAGTCATTTTCATCCTAGCACTTGACGGTTTTTGCAACCGTGGTTTCTCTTTGCTTATTTGAGCTGTTCTTGCCATATAATAGACTACTACTGTACAAGCATAATGATGGTCTCCTGTATACCCACCCTTAATGCATGAAGGAAAGAAATTCCACAAATTTCCAAGTGACTACCTCATGAAGAGAATGCTACCTAGTTGAGAACACAGAGTGTGCAAAGCTGTCATATAGGTGGCTACTGAAGAATCTACAAAATGAAATTTATTTAACTGTTTAACACTTTTTTGGTTGATATATTATTCAAATGACTTATTTCACAGTTTTGATATCTGCACTATTATTCTACAATGTGAAAACTGGAAAAACTAAAGAATTACCACTGAATGAGTGTCCAAACTTTTGACTGGTAAAAGTTGACATCAAATGTAATTTAAAGTGAAACATTGTATTTTAAATCCATAAAGCTGTTTAAATATAGTGTACCTGCTGTAAGGGTTCTGCTTCAGCCAGAACAGGTTTTTCATCTGGATGTGATCTTGGGCCACTGTCTCATCTCCCGGGGCAGGAGGGGAGTAGCAACACTCAAAGGTCATAGAAAGGTGCTCATGGGTCATAGTTCTACCCAGCTGGTCAGGTTCTATCGGACCCAACACCGTTTGAACCTTTCCACTAAGTGCTGACATGGTTGAATGGATGAGTCTCGGGGGAGGGGTTAGATCCTGCAGAACAGATGTTATACAATACACATAGTAAACATTCTTTATGAGCTATTTTTGTACTGATTAAACAAATTAATTTGGTTTATGTTCCATTGTTAGATTTATTGAGACTAACAGGAAAATATAAATGGAAAGACATTGTACATGCCTTTTGGCCAGAACTCTTTCACACGATTTGTCTTAGACTAATCCCAGGAGAACTTTGGACCCACGATTTTATGCAGGTCAAGTGTGCTATTTGAAATCACGTTACCTTTTTGTCTTTTGCAGTCTCCGGTGCAAATAATATAATTTTGTGGTTTACTCTTTCACGAGTGGGACTTTCCCACATCAGTTACATAAATCAAAAATAATGCTTTCTTCAAACGTTTGTTGTACAATTAGCAGCACAATCAGGTTTGTTGCCTAGAAAAATGCACTGTAATAATAGACTACTGTATATTTTGGCAGTGAGCTAATCAGATACAGCGAGCTGAAGCCTATAACTGCGATTCCCGCAAATGCAATACCAATTAATTGCATTGGTGAAATGTATGCACTAATTGTTCACAACACAAAAAAACTGCTACAAAACCTGAAAGTCTTCCTAAGAATTCAGCAACCCTCAAACCAGATCAGCGTCATCAGCGTCTTGTGAGCAACATTAAAGAAACACTTCCGGGTCACGAAAATTAGGAAATTTTCAAAATAAAAGAGACCAAAGTATTACTTCAAAACTGACATAAATTGAGTTTATTAATTGTTTAAGAATATATACCTCTCAAAACATTGACAACAATTCATATTTGATCATATTTAAGAGTAATTTCAATAAAAAGTTGGTATTAAAACACGTTCCAAGGTCAGAATTCAGACAATGCGAATGACTGAATATGGAATACATACTGCCTCATAGCTCAAAAACTATTAAATGTTCCACAGAGAATGCAATTTAGGAATTGTTCAGGAGAGTATGTAGAGTAAGACATACCTGTCTTATAAATAAAGTTGACATTGACATTGTCTATTCATGGGGAATTGTGTGCTACATCTAGCAACACAATATTTTCCACACCCACCCCAATGCAAAACACTATAATAGACTACATGTACATATTGCCTTATACAGAAAAAACTATTCTATATGTCGCAGTGAATGTATCATAGGGAATGTTCAGAAGATTGTATAGAGTGATTTTATACTAAACAATCAAGGGGCACTGCAATTGTTGCTGGCATTTTACTCCACCCATACCATGTTTTAATTGTATTGGTTGAGGTGGTGAAACTCGTCAGGCGTCTGGATTCTTTGATCACGTTAGACCCGTACAGTCCACTTGCCCTCCACTTGTCGGAATACATTTTTGGAAACAGTAGGAGACCAGGGTGGGAGGGGTCAGCAATGATTTTTTGTATCTGCTTCCTTGCTTAATACCTCGATTGAGGGCAGATGGCCTTTCTTCAGATTATTCAATGGAGTTTGCAGTGGTCAGACACAAACCCGAACCAGTCAGTGATGGAGGAGGTGAGGAGGACTCTATGAAAAACGAGTTTTTTCAGCTGCTGAAAGTGGTAAATAAGCTTGTGTGCCTTGGTGGTTGATGTGACGTTGTATTCCCACCTAAAACTGTGGAAGAAGATGGTCCCTAGGAATTTGAATGGTTCAGCCAAACGAACACCTGAACCCTCAGTCTCAAGAGGGAGAGGTGGGGGCGTTTCCTGAAGTTGACCTTCAACCCCATAGCTATGTCTATGTTAGGTTCCTGGTCTGTCCATTCCTTCAGGTTCATTGACAGAGACAGATGGATTAGGTAACCCCACTGTATTATTCTCCAGCTGTTACACAGTGCTCTCTCTAAACCAGCTTGATCACAATGTGTATGCAGTTTATGTTCTCCAGACTACAGGTAGAAAATTACTTGAGTCAAGTAAACCATCCCAGACAATGATTTAGTAAATGACAAAACACAGGTATTCTGAAGGCTATGCAAGAATATATGCTGTCCCCAGTGTCACACATTTGCATATACATTTTCTTGTATTTGTAAGTTTATTTTGCAAATGCTTTAATTCAGAGAAAATCACAGTAATGTTTCCATACATTTACATACTTTTTTTGTACTGGCCGCTTGGAGGAAATGAACCTATGACCCTGGTGTTGCCATGATCTACCAACTGAGCTAGGGGAACCTAGGGTGGAAAGGACACTGCACACTGCAGAAGCGACAGACAGGGAGACAGGCTCTGACAATTTAAAAGTTTTTCCAGCTTAGATTTCATGATCAAAACAGAATCAACCCTGAAAGTATAGGCATCAAAAAGCTTTACACATGACCACTTGTTCTCCATTCACCCGGGTGTTTCGTTATAGATGTCCTGTCCTGTCACTATCATCAGTCACCCAGTCTCTGTGCTACTACTGTTACATGCACACGCACACACACACACACACACACACACACACACTTTGGGTAGAGTGTGGCCAAGAAAAGCTAGTGATGCAAGGCCTGAGGTGCACAGAGAACTCAGAGGAGACATCTCGTTTACTTAGGAAGAATCTCAATGTGACAAAGAGTCGATGGTGGGAAGACATTTTGTGCATATTCTTCTATGCTTTGATAGTGGTTGTTGTTAATTATAGTGCATTTTGGGCTGTTGCTACCCACTTATAGTAATGGTTTTCACAAACAAAAATAAGGCAAAATATATTTTAAATATCGTAATTTAATGGAATATTATTACACATTTAAATTATATCCCAGAACTGATGCATTAGTGAAACACAAAAGAAATTGGCAATCACTGGATGTTGTGTGTTTCTGGTTGTCTGTCTGTCTGTCTGTCTGTTAGTGTCCATTTTTATTTTGAAAGCTCTTATGTCCCGCTGGGAGGATACAGGGTTAACTGTTAGATTCTAGAGCCCTCTGCAGTTGGAAAAGGAGAATTACATGCAAACTCAGTAAATGGTGGTGTCATCCTTAATGATTGTCTGATGGCCCTTATAAACCTGTAGATCTCGCCAGTTACTCCAAGACTAGTCCCCTCCCCCTTACAGTAGCTAAGATGGAAAGGAGTGTCATCAATGGTGGAAAGGAGTTCTGTCAAATCACAGAATGCTGTCACAAAATAAATACTTAACAACAGGTTTTTCGTCTGGCCCTATAGGACAGAACTGGTGAATTCTGTTCCTGTAGATCTTTACCATCCTGTAGGACAGACCTGGCCAATCCTGTTCCTGTAGATCTTTACCATCCTGTAGGACAATGCTGGCCAATCTTGTTCCTGTAGTTCTTTACCATCCTGTAGGACAGAGCTGGCTAATCCTGTTCCTGTAGATCTTTACCATCCTGTAGGACAGAACTGGCCAATCTTGTTCCTGTAGATCTTTACCATCCTGTAGGACAGAGCTGGCCAATCTTGTTCTTGTAGATCTTTACCATCCTGTGGTACAGAGCTGGCATATCCTGTTCCTGTAGATCTTTACCATCCTGTAGGACAGACCTGGCCAATCTTGTTCCTGTAGATCTTTACCATCCTGTAGGACAGAGCTGGCCAATCCTGTTCCTGTAGATCTTTACCATCCTGTAGGACAGAGCTGGCCAATCTTGTTCCTGTAGATCTTTACCATCCTGTAGGACAGAGCTGGTTAATCTTGTTCCTGTAGATCTTTACCATCCTGTAGGACAGAGCTGGCCAATCTTGTTCCTGTAGATCTTTACCATCCTGTAGGACAGAGCTGGCCAATTCTGTCCCTGTAGATCTTTTTTTCTATCTAAGAGTTGTGCAACCATCTGGATATAAATAAAATATTTTCTTGGTAGTTTACTTAACCAACTCTCTGAAGTGGTCATGGATATTCTCCATTCATCCATAGTTAATAACTAACAAATTTGATGATAACACCATGTGAGGAGTTGGCATGTCTTTTTCTGGCGTAATAATTTTCATGGATAATTTATAATGCACCAATAATGTATGGTTTGGTATATTGTATGGTCACTGGAAAAAATATTTTGTTCTGTGATTTTATGTTTTTATGCCTCTGGTCGTGATGCATTTCAAATTACCCCAGCCTGATTCATCTGCTACCAGTCACTGTCAATCACAAATAAAAATGATTAATATCCATTTGATCAAATAAAAAGATCCAATCCATTTTATTCAATTATCCCTTATGGAAAAACCTCATGCATTTCACAAGCGAAGTTATAACATACTCCATGCTTCTGCTGGGACTGTCTGGGAGGGAGTAGGCAGGGGAAACAACAGCTGTTATTGGTAGATAGGTTGGGAAATATCTTTCTTACTGGTCTGTTAACTAATTGACCTCCTAGCAAATATTTTTATCACCATTTTCACAATGTCACAGTATTATTCTAAACTTTCACTCAATTGAAGGTTGGATTCATATGATCTTTCAAGTGTTAGATTAAGCTGATAAACAAGTTACATTTTTTCACAGACTTTTTTGTTCATATTTACCTAGGGTATTAATAAATGTGGAGGTCAGTATGTGTGTGTGTGTGTGTGTGTGTGTGTGTGTGTGTGGGTGTGTGTCTATCTGTAGGTGTACACAAGTGCGTGCACACACGTCTCTCTTTTCAGAAATGCCCCGTCTCTATTGACTGCTGTGTAATTACCTCTACCCACTTCTGTTAATGGTACTCCAAATGATCCCTAATGGCTTAATTAAAAGCATGTGTCAAAGCAGCAGGATGAGAGGCACTCAAGAGGTTGGTGAAGATAGCGCTTATCTACTTCCAGAGGACAGTAATGCACCTGTTTCTTTGTTGTTGCAACATTCCATTTTGGGAGAACATCTCATATTAGTTGATATACTGTATAATATAACATTATAGTGTTTTGGCTTGTTTTAGCATTGATTTTATTGAATCAGACTGATAATTTTTATCACTTAGATGGACATCTCTGTACAACCAGGGTTTTTAAACAGTCATCGTTTTGATTGAGCCATTGTTCTAATTTACTCTTTTGATCTTTTGCTTTCAAACTTTGTAATTCATTCAATCACAATTTATGTTGGCAAGGATTTTACTACACCTAATACTACTACTACTACTGCTCCACCACAACCCCAACTTCCAAAACGTTGGTAGTTAATTGTATGATATCTTATTCATATTTAAATGTGATGTTCATGCATTAGCGGAGACTAACTTCAGATCTAAGAGAGCCTTCAAAATGAAAATAAGATTAACATTAAAGGCTATATACAGTTATTGTATGAAACATTTAGGAAATGTAACTATTTTCATACACAATGTAATTGGACAAATTAACACAATCATGAATAAAATGTTCATTTTTAATACTTTGTCGAGAATCCTTTGCAGGCAATGACTGCTTGAAGGCTGGAACGCATGGACATCACCAAACGCTGTGTTTCCTCCTTGGTGATGCATTGCAAGGTCTTTACTGCAGCTGTCTTCAGTTGTTGTTTGTTCGTGGGTCTTTTGTGCCTTAAGTATTGTCTTCAGCAAGTGAAATGCATGCTCGATCGGGTTGAGATCAGTTGACTGACTCAGTCATGGCAGAATTTTCCACTTTGTTGCCTTAAAAAACTCCTGGGTTTCTTTCGCAGTATGTTTTGGGTCATTGTCCATCTGTAAAGTGAAGCCACATCCAATCAACTTCGCTGAATTAGGCTGAATCTGAGCAGACAATATATCTCTATACACTTCAGAATTCATCCGGCTGCTTCGGTCTTCTGTCACATCATCAATAAACACTAGTGACCCAGTGCCATTGGAAGCCATGCATGCCCATGCCATCACACTGCTTCCACCATGTTTTACAGATGATGTGGTATGCTTTGGATCATGAGCCGTTCCAAGCCTTCTCCACACTTTTTTCTTCCCATCATTCTGGTACAGGGTGATGTGGGTTCATAGCAATAGCTTCCAAATGCCACAACTGGAATCAACTCAAGACCTTTTACCTGCTTAATTGATGAAGAAATAACAAAGGAATAGCCCCACCCAGTCCATGAAACAGCTTTTGAGTCAGTTGTCCAATTGCTTTGGTCCATTGAAAAAGAGGGGGCTACATATTAAAGAGCTGTAATTCCTAAACCTTTTTTCCAATTTGGATGTGAATACCCTCAAATTAAAGCTGAGAGACTGCACTTTGAATATATTTTGGTAAATAGCCAAAATAACAATACTTGTGTCAGTGTCCAATTATTTCCAGAACTAACTGTACCTGGGTTGCTCCCATTTTGTGGAAGTTAGCTGAATTAGCTACACCTAAAATGTTCATATTAAAACATTCTTTCACTTGTAGTCGACCAGCTTACAAAAGCAGTAAAAACTGTTTTTGGATATTTTAAAAACTAAAAAACCTACTTAGATATAACAATGATCTTCTACACTAATCAGTGCTTGTTTTCTTACTTGAACAAAAATTTAGCGAACTGTGTAGAATTTTAGCACCCAACCAGTGAATGACAGGGAATTTGCTTGCTGCTGTTTGCCATTGCTTGTTTGAGAGGAGGTAAACGCATATCATAATGAAGTCAATGGAGGAGAGGGAGGGCACCGCTTTTCCATTTGACAACAGAAGCCAGTGCACCTAGGATGCGCTTTTGTGTCCACCCAGATCAATACTGGTGGATAATATTGTGAAACACAATCCACTATTACTGCACGTACATTACAGACATTTTCTAATATTACAATGCAAACATTCTTTACATGTAGCAATGTGACCAATGTACAACGACAAAAACAACCAACAAAAAATACGAATGAGGATGACCGAAAATCTGCACTGCATTTTAAGATCCACTTTATTGACAGACTTTATCTTGCCTTCAGAACAGTGCCATGAGATCCAGGTGCTGATGAGCACAGATGAATAAATACAGCAATAATTACAAGACTGACTGAACTGAACTAGCATGACTCTACCTCAGTGTTGGATTCCAATTCATTTCAGTCCCTTCAGGAAGTAATGTGAATTTCAGAATGAACTGACATTAAATTGACACCACCCTGCCTTGCTTTCAGATGTGCTTTTACGACCCTCACCACAAACAGACTACCATTAAGACATGTAGGATAGCATGAAGAGCAGGCAGGGTTTCTTCTTCCAGGTTAAATCAGATGAGAATGTTTGATAAGTAGCAATTGGATGTACAGAGAAATTAAAGACATCCCTTTAGAACACATCTGCCAATGTGGTGCTAGTCCCACCATCCCGTATCCCAGGGCAATTGAAGGCCAGTATGCACAGCCCACTGAAGCCTTCCAATGATGAGCGGCTGAAAACACCCTGGGACTGAACAGGCGCTGTAGTGGTGTACCAGCGGTATGAACTAGGGTCTTACACTGCCGCACCACTCAGCAGGTCTGGTCACTATAGTATTTCACATGGTTTAGAAGAAAACAAAATGCTATGCCCCGTGAATGAACAATAAAACTGCAAGTACCATCAGTAATGTATTTAATGAACTGCAATTTGTAATGACCCTTTAAAATGATCTGTGGAAAACAACGAGATGGTTTGAAGAACCCTTTCATTTTATGAATTTGAAGGGTTAAGACATAGTATTGATATAGCTGTAAATTCTGTAGACACTTTGATCCTTCATTTAAAAAGTAGTATTTTTTCATATTCACCGGGATTTTAACATACTGAGTCACATTACTCAGTGTAAATAGGAACATGACATCACACAACCACATCGATTTTAATGTCATGGAGGGCAGTTATTGGAGACAATATATTGGAACATGTTTCTTGTTTTGAATTCACACTGACTACACCTATACTGGAGGACTTCAGATCACAGGTAGGAGTTCTCCACTTTTTCTTTTGATTTTCGTTTTCATCTCACCATGTCAAAGGATACCAGCAGCTCCCACTGCCAGTCAAAAATGACATTTTAAATATGTAAGAAAGACAAAGAAAAAGAAAATAAATTGATGGATACAGTAAAACTCAATGTCACCATCTTCATTCAGCTTTGTAGAGTCTACACAAGCAAGCACACACACACACACACACACACACACACACACACACACACCAAGAAACATCTCAAGTCATCTAAAATTAAGGCAGTCTCCTAAATATTGCAGAAAGGGTTTTGGCTCCTGTATTAGAGACAGACTGCCACAACAGTCGAATTCAGTGCTTAGCCCAGTTCCTGGCTGCCACTGCTTTCCATAGACCACAGACAGACAGATAAAGAGACAGACAGAAAGACAGAGAAACAGACAGAGAGACAGAGAGACAGACAGAGAGCAGCCAGGCCAGACGGATGGTCACAGGCAGATATGGAAAAGACATGGCCAAAGAAAATACAGGCGTGATGTCATGATGATGTTGAATCCATGGATTAGAATTAAACATCCAAAGATCCCGGAGATGTAATCCTCTCTGGGAAGGGAAGCTAGGTCATATTTGGTTTTGGGTATCAGACAGTCTACCTCACACGTAATAATCTTTTAAAGATAATTAAATCAAAATGTACAGTCTGAGCAACTTGAACTTTACTAGGACATGAAAATAAAAAGTAGTAGCCTATTCCTAAATTGTCCACTGTACTGAAGTTAGTTAGTAAGGGCTTGTTAGGGGCGTGCAGAGACAGATATAGATACAGGTCCCAGACAGTGTTCCTCTCTTACATAAAGACTGACTTTACCCAAAGACATTGTCAATTGCCAAAGCAAACACCTCTTAGTTGGAATCGGCAGCCGAAGTCCTTCATAGCGTCGAACGAAGACAGCTAGGTTCATTCCGCCTTGCACGTCTCAAAGAGGACAAAGCACTTTCACACTCGTCAGGAGGACTCCTGTACAGCACCATATACACTGTCCATTGGCAGAGGGGCTCAGTTCAGCGACTACAGAACAACGGGAGCTGGATAACCCTTCGCTGCCCTCCCCAGGGGGAGCTCCGTACGGCTCCCTTGCAGTTCCAGTCCCTTCCCTGGTTTTGCTCAGACCCACTCCTGCATGGAGCGCTTGCAGTACAGTATGTGTCTCCGTGTGCTTTTCCTCCTGAACTGGAACACGGTGTAGAGCAGGACCATCATGCACAGCGCCAGGATGCAGGGGATGGCCACGGCCACGGCCTTCTCCGTGCCCCCCGCACTGTCCAGTTTTATGACGACGTCCACGTCGTTGCCGCTGCTGTCGTAGTGGCGCTCCTCCACTTCGGGGGGGCTCCAGTCCCAGTCCGGGTCGGCCGGGAGGCCGTCGCAGCCCATGAAGTCCCTCAGTATGGAGCGGGGGTAGCCTGGCTCCACACGCAACCGCTGGTTGTTGAACTTCCAGTACTCTTTCCCTTTGTAGAAATAGGTGAAGCCTGTGCACACACACGGAAAGGAAGCTACTCAGATGACTCGCCAGGTCTTGAAACGTTTTTTTCTTGAATCATATGTTTTCTAGTTTTATAACAATACGGCAGCTGAATAGCATGGAGTAAATCGACTAAAATAATGTGTTGATTGGATAAGTATTCATGCTTCAGAGTCAATGTTTTTTTACTCATAAACCACATTTGGCAACAGTTCCATCTGTGGGAATTGAACAGCTTTTCACATCTGGTTACTGCTATATACTTCCTGGAAATATTGCTCAAGCTCTATGAAGATAGGCACAAATGGTTAACGGAAACCTACAAGTCCTCCCAAGCTTCTCAATATTATTGAGGTCTGGGCTTTGACTGGGACATTATAGGACACTCAGGGAGATGTACATTGTAGGATTTGTGCCAGCATTTAACATTTGGGCCAATCCGTAAAATGTTTGTCCTTTCTGTCCAGAGTAAATTTTGCCTCATGTTTGTCTCTTCAACATGCCTTGACATTATCCATACATATGGCAACAGCAATGGCTTTTCTCTTTCATTCTTCCATACAGACCAGCTCTGTGAACCAATCATGTAATACTGTAATTGACATATATCCAGGTCCTCCCATCCTGACCATGGAATTCAGTAGCTCCTTCAGAGTTAGCCATTAGCCTTTGGTTGGCTTCAACCACAACAGACCTCTTTGCTCAGTCACTGAGACTTCCTCTAGGGGATGGTTATGCCATACTTATATAAATCTTTCAGTCTGTTTACATATACAGCTCCGGAAAAAATTAAGAGACCACAGCACCCTTTTCTTTCCTTTCCAAAAAAGTAGAAAAGGAAGGTTTTGAGTGAGGAACAGAAGCGTTCAATTAGCAGTGGTCTCTTAATTTTTTCTGGAGCTGTATATATATACAGCATATACAGGTGCTGGTCATATAATTAGAATATCATCAAAAAGTTGATTTATTTCAGCAATTCCATTCAAAAAGTGAAACTTGGATATTATATTCATTCATTACACACAGACTGATATATTTCAAACGTTTATTTCATTTAATTGTGATGATTAAAACTGACAACTAATGAAAATCCCAAATTCAGTATCTCAGAAAATTAGAATATTACTTAAGACCAATACAAAAAAAGGATTTTTAGAAATGTTGGCCAACTGAAAAGCATGAACATGAAAAGAATGAGCATGTACAGCACTCAATACTTAGCTGTGGCTCCTTTTGCCTGAATTACTGCAGCAATGCGGCGTGGCATGGTGTTGATCAGTCTGTGGCACTGCTCAGGTGTTATGAGAGCCCAGGTTGCTCTGATATTGGCCTTCAGCTCTTCTGCATTTTTGGGTCTGGCGTATCGCATCTTCCTTTTCACAATACCCCATAGATTTTCTATAGGGTTAAGGTCAGGCGAATTTGCTGGCCAATTAAGAACAGGGATACCATGGTCCTTAAACCAGGTACTGGTAGCTTTGGCACTGTGTGCAGGTGCCAATTCCTGTTGGAAAATGAAATCTGCATCTCCATATAGTTGGTCAGCAGCAGGAAGCATGAAGTGCTCTAAAACTTCCTGGTAGACGGCTGCGTTGACCTTGGACCTCAGAAAACACAGTGGACCAACACCAGCAGATGACATGGCACCCCAAACCATCACTGACTGTGGAAACTTTACACTGGACTTCAAGCAACGTGGAT
>JACXGI010006148.1:0-28839 GCA_016801175.1 Esox masquinongy | reverse complement strand
ATCTTCCATTTGCCAATAATCGCACCAACTGTTGTCACCTTCTCACCAAGCTGCTTGGCGACGGTCTTGTAGCCCATTCCAGCCTTGTGTAGGTCTACAATCTTGTCCCTGACATCCTTGGACAGCTCTTTGGTCTTTGCCATGGTGGAGAGTTTGGAATCTGATTGACTAATTGCTTCTGTGGACAGGTGTCTCTTATACAGGTAACAAGCTGAGATTAGGAGCACTCCCTTTAAGAGTGTGCTCCTAATCTCAGCTCGTTACCTGTATAAAAGACACCTGGGAGCCAGAAATCTTTCTGATTGAGAGGGGATCAAATACATATTTCACTCATCAAAATGCAAATCAATTTATAACATTTTTGACATGTGTTTTTCTGGATATTTTTGTTGTTATTCTGTCTCTCACTGTTCAAATAAACCTACCATTAAAATTATAGACTGATCATTTCTTTTTCAGTGGGCAAACGTACAAAATCAGCCCTGGATCAAATAATTATTTCCCTCACTGTACATAGTTAAATTAGTTGCCTTGTTTCATTAATCCATAACACTATAAACAGTATGTTTTAGACTATCTGGAATGATGTTATCGGACCTACAGAAAATCCATGGATATGTGGTGAATGATTGAAAAGCATCAAGGAAAGTGAATGTGGACAAAAAAGTTAATATGCAATGCTATAGGCAACATGTGGATTTAGTAATGTAATATTAAACTATTTAGTACAGTAACAATGCCATTATGTAATAAACAAAACTTGAGACTGAATATGTCAGTAGCTGTTGCCTAGTTTGTACTGTAGCTAGATGTATTTTACATGAAAGTTTTCTAAAACCAAATGTACATCATGACACAGTTACATGATACATACCTTATCTTACGAATAAGATATGGAAAAACATTTTCAGGGAACATTTTCTAGCAAGCTACCATGGGTAATACTTGAAATAGACAGTGGATGCTCGTTTTTAACTTGCTACTACAGCATCTTACTGGCTAGTTTTAGTGTATTTACTTGCTAATACTGGTGATAACCGTAGCATTGTTATCAACATATGGCTGTGCACAAACAAAATGTTGTTAATTTACTTTTATATATAAGGAAATATCCACAGTCATTCAGAAACTAGGTGGCCAGCTGGTTAGAACAGGCTAATATAAAGTACTGTACAGTACCTTCTCTCAAACTAGCAAACGTAGAGCTATATTCAGCACCGAAAAGCAACTTTTGGACAAAATAATCTTATTTATCAAGTGACATTATTTGTAAAATATTGTGATATGCAATTGCACAAGTTTCTTACCTCAAATGATTGACCTAGTTTGCACTTCAAACCAGTGAAAATACAACTCCGGATCCCATCTTCTGACAATGCTATGTATAGCCACAAAAAAATGGCCGATTTGCTCTGTTAGACTTGTGTCTATAATGATATATTATAGGTGAGACCAAACGTTTGACTAGTACTGTATGTAATCTACTGTTAAGTAGCTGTCTACACGCACACTATATTGGTGACTGCATCTCTCAAGCATTTTTCAATATTGGGCACACAATCTCCATAAAGGACAGATTGAAAACAGCAAGTATTTTTTTTGTAAGACTAACAATGACATGCTTGTGTCTTTCTCCTTACAATAGGAGTTATTGTTTCAAAGGCAGGAAGGCTGGCCTGCATTTTAAGCACATATAAAAGCACTGGGCTTACTTTTGAACAAGTTTGGCAAAAAATAACCCTCCTGCTAAGCCTTTCACTTTGCTTGTCTGGAAAAATCCAGGACATGTGAGGTCTGAACTGGGCAGATCAACAGATTGAACCAAAACCCTAACCAAAGGATGGTGAAGTAAACAGACTTATGATAACTTACAGACTATATTCAACATTTAGAAAAACAGTAGTCAGCAAAAAAATTGATTTCCGTGCAGTTAGCCACATCATTGCGAGACCTGGGTTGGAATCCTGCTCAAGGATTAGCCCAGAGGTCCCATGGAGTGCGGTGAAATTGGCCAGCACAGTCTGGATTTGGGATGCAAATAATCAAGTAGTATGGTTGTCTTGCCTCGCCGTACTTTAGTGACTCTTGGTGGCTGTGAGCACAACCGAGATAGAAGGCTGGAGAGTGTGTTCCTTCTGGCGCATAATGACTCCAGTATAGACTTCCCGGTTGTGCTACCAGAGTGATTAGAACCATAACTATACTGGATGTGTAATGGTGCAGCGGTTTAAGTCCCTGCCTTTCTGTATATCAATGCCCGGGGTTCAGGAAAGGGCAGTGGAAACTTTAATCCACATAACTGATTTATGTATATGACATGAATTTAAGGCTGTGTTAAAAAATCCATTCCAAATTAAAAACAACATACATGGTTCCAATACACCTGAATGCAGAGGGAAACCTTTTGTATTTTCAGGTAATTGGGGGCAGCAACATTTTAAGGTTATGCTTTTCACGAGCAGGTTCTGAAGAAATTAATTAAAAAACAGAGCTGGGCATCAAACCGTTATTCCATTAATCTTAAATTAACAAAGTTAACATGTTCATTAACAATTTAATGTTGAAGTTAACTGTGAAAATCATTATTGGACTAATTAACTTCTGTTACATTTAACTTCCATTTACTCAAGTCCGCTAACCCAAAAACCTCATAAATGTAATTTTAAAACCCTCTAAGCCAATTTTTGCTCAGGAGTAGGGAACGAGACCAAATCCAATGCTTGCTGTTGCTGTGCTGAATATCCTGATGCTATAAGTCAAAAATGTATTTCTCTGCAGTAAGATTGCGTGCTAGTCTCAAGGCATCAGTATTAAGTTCAAGAGAAAAAAAAATCAATTGGAAACCCTTGTATTACTTGCGAGCAGCTATTTGTATGTTGGTAACATCATATGTGATTGGCCAACAAAGAATGCCTCTCTAGTATTTATGAAATGGACTGACTATTCATTGTCATGCTGGGGCAAGACCTTCCAAAAATTGAGTAACTTCATCACTTTACATTGCCTTGCCTTGACGGAAAAGGACAAATGTAATGTCAAGCCCTTAAAATACCCCAAAAAACTTATTTTTTATGTTTCGCACTTTGTTAGATGTTTTTATGTGTTTTTAGAGCAAAAATACTTTTTTAATAATAAAAATTAACAATAACGTTTATTGCTAACTTCCATTACATTTTTAACGATTTAACTGATTAACGGTTACTGAAGTTAACTTTTTGGTGAACGGATTAACAGGTAACAGAGTTAAGTTTTTGATTAACTGTGCCCAGCTACAGTTGTGCTCATAAGTTTGCATACCCTGGCAGAAATTGTGAAATTTTGGCATTGATTTTGAAAATATGACTAATCATGCAAAAAAAAATACTTTTATTTAAGGATAGTTATCATATGAAGCCATTTATTATCACATAGTTGTTGTGCCTTGAATGTTTGGCCTTGTTACAGACACACAAGGTGACACACACAGGTTAAAATGGCAATTAATGGTTAATTTCCCACACCTGTGGCTTTTTAAATTGCAATTAGTGTCTGTGTATAAATAGTCAATGAGTTTGTTAGCTCTCACGTGGATGCACTGAGCAGGCTAGATACTGAGCCATGGGGAGCAGAAAAGAACTGTTAAAAGACCTGCGTAACAAGGTAATAGAGCTTTATAAAGATGGAAAAGGGTATAAAAAGATATCCAAAGCCTTGCATATGCCACTCAGTAATGTTCAATCACTTATTCAGAAGTGGAAAATTCGAGGATCTCTTGATACCAAGCTATGGTCAGGTAGACCAAGAAAGATTTCAGCCAAAACTGCCAGAAGAATTGTTCGGGATACAAAGAAAACCCCACAGGTAACCTCAGGAGAAATACAGGCTGCTCTGGAAAAAGACGGTGTGGTTGTTTCAAGGAGCACAATACGACAATACTTGAACAAAAATGAGCTGCATGGTCGAGTTGCCAGAAAGAAGCCTTTACTGCACCAATCCACAAAAAAGCCCGGTTACAATATGCCCGACAACACCTTGACACGCCTTAAAACTTGTGGCACACTGTAATTTGGAGTGACGAGATCAAAATAGAGCTTTATGGTCACAACCATAAGCGCTATGTGCGGAGAGGAGTCAACAAGGCCTATAGTGAACAGAATACCATCCCCACTGTGAAGCATGGTGGTGGCTCACTGATGTTTTTGGGGGTGTGTGAGCTCTACAGGCACAGGGAATCTTATGAAACTTGATGGCAAGATGAATGCAGCATGATGTTATCAGAAAATACTGGCAGACAATTTGCATTCTTCTGCACGAAAGCTGCACATGGGACGCTCTTGGACTTTCCAGTATGACAATGACCCTAAGCACAAGGCCGAGTTGACCCTCCAGTGGTTACAGCAGAAAAAGGTAAAGGTTCTGGAGTGGACATCACAGTCTCCTGACCTTAATATCTTCGAGCCACTCTGAGGAGATCTCAAACGTGCGGTTCATGCGAGATGACCAAAGACTTCACATGACCTGGAGGCATTTTGCCAAGACGAATGGGCAGCTATACCACCTGCAAGAATTCAGGGCCTCATAGACAACTATTACAAAAGACAACCCGCTGTCATTGATGCTAAAGGGGGCAATATACAGTATTAAGAACTAAGTGTATGCAGACTTTTGAACAGGGGTCAGTTAATTTTTTCCTTTGTTGCCATGTTTTGTTTTATGATTGTGCCATTCTGTTATAACCTGCAGTTGAATATGAATCCTTTAAGAAATAAAATAAATGTTTTGCCTGGTCACTCATGTTTTCTTTACAAATGGTACATATATTATCAATTCTCCAAGAGTATGCAAACCTTTGAGCACAACTGTATGTTTAAAAATAACAGAGATAAATGTTTAGGAAACCCCACCATATTCTCACCCTGAGTGGTCTAGCCTCAGACCTATTTAAATTTGCATGGTTTGAATATTTCGGTTAATCAAATACATCAATAAATATTTCTGTCCAACACATTTTGAGAAAAACAATGGATACCAGATTTGAAAATATTTCCTGCTTTGTAGTGACATTACATAAAGAAGAAAAACAGATACCCTTATGCTTGGTTGTTTGGTTCGTTTATTTACCCACCTGTCACGCTTGTTTTTTTTGTTTGGTTGACCAACTGTTAACAGTATATACAGCTCTGGAAAAAATTAAGGGACCACTGCACCTTTTTCTTTCCTTTCCAAAAAAGTTGAAAAGGAAAGTTGAGTGAGGAACAGAAGGGTGAAAATTAAGAGAACACTGCAAATGGAACGCATCTGTTCCTCACTCAAAACCTTCCTTTTCGACTTTTTTGGAAAGGAAAGGAAAGAAAAAGGTGCAGTGGTCTCTTATTTTTTTCCGGAGCTGTATGTATGTAGTTATGATTCATATGGGAAAATATGAAAACAAGCGGTAAAGTAAGTGCCTCAGTTAACTGTGTAATTGTGAGACCAGGACTAAAATCCATCTCGCAGATTAACCCAGGGGGTTTGGCCAGCACCATCCAGGTTTTGGGGTTTAGTATTCACAAATGGCTGCCTCGCTTCATAGTACTTAGGCGCTTGAGCGAATCCTTGTGGCAGCTTAGGCGCCTGTGAGTTTAAATGAGGTAGAAGGTCAGAGAGTGCATTCCTTGTGTCACATAAAGATTCCGGTCTAAACCTAGTTGAGTGAGCAGCATGATAATAACCAGTAAAAACTGGTCCTTTGGAAGTTGCTTATCTTGAGATTGACTGTCCAGAGTGTGGTGAGAGTTGCAATGATGAAGCAGGGCCTTCATCACTTTTTGGATATCATGAAATTGGGGAGAAAACGGGATTATATTAAAAAATGATATTAAAATAAAGAATATGCACCAAAATAATTTTGGGACATAGTGGTAAAGATATCCAAATGTGTACATGATTTAGGCATTTTGAAACCAGCATATTGTCTTCAGACAACAAAGGCAGACACACAGAAAAAACTGTTTACCTAAACATTGTACATTTTCTTTTGTGTAGTTTTTGTTCAATTGGATAGTTTTGTGTTCTTTTGGGTAATTTTGTATCCTTTAGGGTTACTATTCTGGGTAGTTTGGGGTATTTTTGGGTTCTTTTGGGTACATTTAGATTGTTTGGAGGTGATTAGTAAAATCCCTTGTAAGATAAATCCACACAATACAGTGCATTCCCAAAATATTCAGACCCCTTCAGTTTTTCCACATTGTTACATTAATGCCTCATTTTAAAATTGATTTAACAGATTTCTTCCCCATCATTCCATACACAATATCCCATAATGACCAAGCAAAAACAGGTTTTCAGAAATCTCTGCAAATGCCCCCCCCCCCGAGATATCCAATTTACATAAGTATTCAGACCCCTTTGGAGCATCTTTGGTAGTGATTACAGTCTTCCTGGGTATAACGCTTCAAGCTTGGCAAACATGTGTTTGGAGAGTTTCTCCTACTCTTCTCTGCAGATCGTCACAAGCTATGTCAGGTTCGATGGGGAATATTGCTGCACAGCCATTTTCAGGTCTCTCCAGAAATGTTCGATCGGCTTCAAGTCCAGGCTCGGGCTGGGCCACTCAGGGATATTAATAGACTTGTCCTGAAGCCACTTCTGCATTGTCTTGGCCAAGTACTCAGGGTAGATCGCCTGTTGGAATGTGGATGTTTGCCTCAGTCTGTGGTCCTGTGTTCTCTCAAGCAGGTTTTCTTCAAGGATCTGTCTGTACTTTGCACTGTTCATCTTTCCTTTGATCCTGACTAGTCTCCCAGTCCCTGCCGCTGAAAAACCTCCCCACAGCATTATGCTGCCACCACTATGCTGCAACTTGAGAGACTCTATTGGCCAGGTGAGGAGCAGTGCTTGGTTTCCTCCAGATGTGATACTTGGCATTCAGGCCAAAGAGTTTAATACTGGTTTCATCAGACCAGAGAGTCTGGGTTCTCATAGTCTGACTGTCCTTTAGGTGCCTTTTGGCAAACTCCAAGCAGGCTGTCATGTGCCTTTTACAGAGGCGTGGCTTCTGTCTAGCCACTGTACCATGAAGGCATGATTGGTGGAGTGCTGCAGAGATGGTTGACCTAGAATATACTCCCATCTACACACAGGAGCTCAGTCAAAATGACCATCGGGTCTGGAATAAGGCTGTAGAATGAAAAAATTCAGGGGTCTCAATACTTTACGAATGCTTTTAATGCGCTTTAGTTGTTATCTTTAATTATAATTATTAGAAATGTTCTGGTATCTTTTATGCAAGAATATTTTCCATCCATTCCCAGGCATGTGACACCTACCTGTGATGGTGGGACAGTGTTGACATTTCCCATCCTAAGAATTCATCCATTAAGAATCCTGTCTCCAGGATTGAGAAACTTTCAGATGTTCTCAAGCTCTCAGAGGCAAAAAATGATCCGTTTGTAGCCTAGGCTAAAATCATAGAATTATAGGCTTACTAAAAAAGGTTAAATTAAAAATAAAATCGTTCTTTATAACTAAGCCAGTAGATGGATACCTGTAAGTATCTGCCTTTCTGTCTGCCCATCCATCTGTGTTTTTATGTAATGTTTATGCAGGGTTAAAACTTTATTGACATTGTTTTTTTCTTTTTCAGTTGCCTATAGTCATTTTTATTTCTTCAAATATTTCAATTTAATATTGCAAACAACTTCACAACATACAAAATGAATATTAATCCAGAAACATATGTCAATGAATAAATGTTTATATATATATATATATTCTTCTATATTGTCTTCTGGTGGGGATAAAAAAATAAACAGCAAAGCTTTGACAACAGCACCTTGACATAGTATGTAATTCCAACATTACCTTGAAGTTTAGAACAGTAAACAGATAAAGTACCAAGGTACTTATACTTTTGAGTATGTAAACGGAATGTTTTGTTTGGTATCCTTTTTTACTAGGTGGATAATTTCTCAATTCACAATTGAAGCAGCATGCATGTTTAAAAAAAATATTGAACTTATCTTCATTTTCTCCCTTGTCCTCATCACTTTTTTCGTTCTTCCTCGAATTATTGGCAACGTAAACAAACCACAATGTCTTGAAGAATGTGATAGTAATTTAAACTGGGCGCAAATGACTTATCAGTTCTTTTTTTAATTGTTTACAAGGTCATGAATATGTTCAATAAATAGACTGTAGTATCACTTTTACTGTATAAACTTCATCTTTTTTACATGCAGTCCATAAAATGTTCATCTGACGGAATAATTTACCCTGTTATGTATATATACAAATAGATATTTTCTCTTTTTTAAACTCTCAATAAAATCTATACATCATATACACTATCTTCCTCTTTTAATGGTTAGTGTACATACACATGAAGTGTCTATCCTTATAAACCGCCAGCCAATTTTCTTTTTGCTATCCATGGTGAGCGCTCGCACATAGGACTGGGTTGTCCTACATTGGGAGTTATAATGGCGCTTGTCTATTCCACGGCAGCCCTCCTTTGTGTACCCCATAGGGTTACATTTGGTCTCATAAAAGTATTGCTTCAGTTGGCCATTGGGGACAGGGACCTTTTCCAAGACGCTAACGGTCTGCCCAGACATGTCTATTGCTGTCTTTTTGTCCACAGCTGTCACCCACTGGCTAATACTGTCACACACACTGAGCTCTCCACGCCGAGATGGGTCAGAATGCCGCCGTACCCTCATGGACATGTTAGCGGCGTCCAGGTAGTTTTTATATTCCTCCAGGAGAAAGAGCAACGGTGGCTCTAAAGGCACTTGGTTGCTGATCATCACCCGTGATGCATACAGGTCAACATCCTTGGTCTCCGTGGTGACCACAGAAGGACCCCCTCCTCCCTGGCTATTGTCAGCCATTGGCTCGCCTTCCACCTCCAAGAGCTCCTCAATCACCTGCTCAAACGTGTCTGTGAACGTAGGCAGTCCCCCACGCTGGCCAGGCCCACCCCCGCTTTGTGGAGTCCCGTGGCCCCGGCCGGCCATCACTGTCGCACCCAAGTAACCATCTGTTCGGTGGCCCCGCATTCCCGGGACATCTCTCATGGGCGCAGCTTTCATGCAACTGAAGTATGAAATAACCATAGTAAGGAACAGGATGGTCATCACTCTTCTAACCTGGTGGAACTAGAGAAAAAGAAAAAGAAAAAGAGCAAGAGGGTGAGAGGGGAGAAGATTTTAGCTGTAACTGTTACGTATATTATCTTATGTGTGTTTTACATATAGTGTGTCAAATGTTTTCTACCCAGTGTGTGCTTATGTATATTATATGTACACACAGTACATATTACACTAATTATTACAATATTATATTACATCTCAAAGCTATATTATCTCAAAGCTTGCTCACAATCTAATAACAGCCCAATTACAAAGCGCCTGCCTGGTTGGCCTTGTGTGGGTTTACCTTCATATTGGCCAGTCTCTCTGGAACCCCTGTCTCAGCATCTAGTTTTACGCTGCTATATTGCTGTACCGGGGGACAAGGGCCAGTCTGTGCTGTTTCAAGTCCCAATTGTTTCCGTTGCTAATGTTTATGTGACTGGGGACTAGGGTCAGTCTGAAAAGTATGCTCAGTTATCCTTTTGAATCCAAGGAATTCTCTCTCTACCTTTCCTGATGTCCTATTTAACCTTAGGAGAATGGCCTAAACAGTTCCTAAACAGAATCCAAGTCAGCTGCATAACCAGGTCAACAATCATGATCTGGCTGTCCCTGTCCGAAGTCCTCCTGGTTATGTTGCAGATCATGATTCCTGCTCCCACTGCCCACCCCCCACCTGATTTTCCCTGCAGTTTTCCACCTGGTTATGCAGGTGACTTGGATTCTGTTTAGAAAATCTGCACAAATGTCAATTCTACATTTATCAAACTACTAAATGATTATTTATTATTTTGTATAGCAATTTGTATATGCAGTTAGGTCTGGGAATATTTGGACACTGACATTTTCATAATTTTGGCTCTGTGCGCCATAACAATGGATTTGAAATGAAACAACTGAGATGCAATTGAAGTACAGACTTTCAGCTTCAATTCAAGGGTTTGAACAAAAATATTGTATAAAACGTTTAGGAATTGCAACCATTTTCATACACAGTCAAAATATTTCAGGGGCTCAAATGTAATTGGACAAATTAACACAATCATAAATAAAATGTGAATTTTTAATACTTTGTCGAGAATCCTTTGCAGGCAATGACTGCTTGAAGTCTGGAACGCATAGACATCACCAAATGCTGGGTTTCCTCATTTGTGATGATTTGTCAGGCCTTTACTGCAGCTGTCTTCAGTTGTTGTTTGTTCATGGATCTTTCTGCCTTAGGTTTTGTCTTCAGCAAGTGAAATGCATGCTCAATCGGGTTGAGATCAGGTGATTGACTCGGCTATTGCAGAAGATTCCACTTCTTTGCCTTAAAAAAACTCCTGGGTTGTTTTCGCAGTATGATTTGGGCCACTGTCCATCTCTAAAGTGAAGCGCCGTCCAATCAACTTCGCTGAATTTGGCTGAACAATAAATCCCTATACACTTCAGAATTCATCAGGCTGCTTCTGTCTTCAGTCACATCATCAATAAACACTAGTGACCCAGTGCCATTGGAAGCCATGCATGGCTATGCCATCACACTGCCTCCACCGTGTTTTACAGATGATGTGGTATGCTTCGGATCATGAGCCGTTCTAAGCCTTCTCCATACTTCTTTCTTCCCATCATTCTGATACAGGTTAATCTTAGTTTCATCTGTCCAAAGAATCCTGTTCCAGAACTGGGCTGGCTTTTTTAGATGTTTTTTGGCAAAGTCTAATTTGGACTTTCTCTTTCTCTTCTTAAGGCTTATGAATGGTTTGCACCTTACGGTGAACCTTCTGTATTTGCTCTCGTGAAGTCTTCACTTTATGGTAGACTTGGATAATGATATGCCTACCTCCTGGAGAGTGTTCTTCACTTGGCTGGATGTTGTGAAGGATTTTTTCTTTACCATGGAAAGGATCCTATGATCATCCACCACTGTTGTCTTCCATGGATGTCCAGGCCTTTTTGGGCTGCAGTGCTCCAGTGCATTCTTTTTTTCTCAGAATGTACCAAACTTTTGATTTGGCCATTCCTAATGTTCCAATGTTCCTGCTTTCTCTCTGATGGATTTCTTTTTTTGTAGCCGTAGGATGGCCTGTTTTACTTGCATTGAGAGCTCCTTTGACTGCATGTTGTGGGTTCACAGCAACAGCTTCCAAATGCAAATGCCACACCTGGAATCAACTCCAGACATTTTACCTGCTTAATTGATGAAGAAATAACGAAGGAATAGCAATTATTTTTGGTCCCTTGAAAAAGAGGGGGCTACATATTAAAGAGCTGTAATTCCTAAACCCTCCCTCCACTTTAGATGTGAATACCCTCAAATTAAAGCTGAGAGACTGCACTTTATGCCCATATTCATTATTTAACTGTAACTTGAATACATTTTGGTAAACAGACCAAAACAACAAAACGTGTGTCAGTGTCCAATTATTTCCGGACCTAACTGTATGTACTCAATTTCTACACCCTGTGTGTCTGGTCATACGCTATCATTCAAGGGCATTTACCAAAGGTTAGACCACACTGCCTTATGATATGGTGCCAGGAAGCTTTAGATTTAAATGTTTCCTGTAGCTAATATGGGGGACTATGCTTCAGCTCTAGTCTTGGTTAGCTATCCAACCCCCGCAACTTTAGTTTTGAGGATTTAAGTCAGAGTGGGTTGTCGAAATGGTCCCTTACTTTTCCCCCCAGCCTCTGCATGCAACTTATGCTTTTGCAATCTCAAATCTCAACTGCTATCTTTATATTGGTAATGCAATTGCATACTCTCATAAATTATTAAATTCATCTGTAACAATAATTTGTTTTCTTTGGAACCATCTATAAAATGGGTCAAAATCCAGTTCCACCATAATCTGAACATGCAGACACACTGACGTGGCCCAAAAGTTCAAGTACTCTTATGATCTTCACCCATCACAGCCAGAAGTAGACTGGCCACACCTCAGAGCCTGGTTCCTCTCAAGGTTTCTTCCTAGGTTTCAACTTACTAGGGAGTTTTTCCTAGCCACTGTGCATCAACTCTGTTTTTGCATGCTCTTTAGGGTTTCAGGCTAGGTATCTGTAAAAGCACTTCATGACAACTGCTGATGGGCTTTATAAAATCAATTTGATTGCGTTTGATTGATCATTAGATAATGCATGCCTACCATCTCAACCATTATTACCTGAGTAACACATTTCCTCCAGCTCCAAAGAAAGCCAACACTCTGACACCGTCAGCCAACAATGCTTACTATTACTTGAAAATAATAGTTTAAATAATCACCAAACAGGATTGGACATATTTTTAACAGATTCAAACCTCTTTAAACCCAACATCCCAGAACTAGCTTAATAAAAATCTGGATAGGACTTCTTTAAAAGTAAAATCCTAGACCTAGATTAATATATTTTATATTTATTATTAATGTGTATTCCATTTTTGTCAGAGGTCTATCTCTTTATACATTGCCACAATATTTTTTCATAGATGTTATTTGTTGGCATGGCACAAAATAAAATAGTCTGTCCCATGCATTATTAACAGTGTAATGCTTACTTAAGTCCCAAAAGCAACATCAAGGACAGTGGACACAGTTTTTTAACTGAGATCAAATGTTATACGGTATTTCAGACTGGGTGTAGAGTAGCTAGGAAATATAACTGTTATAGAATTAGATGGCTAATTATGTTCTAATAGTCCATCTTACCATGATACATACACACACAGGTGAAAAATTAAAGGAAAACCCTGAATAAATGAGTGGAGGAACATAACGAATGCAGATGCTTACATACAGCTGTACTGCATTATACAATTAAGCAATTAAAGGTCCAACCATGCTCTGTGGCATGTATAAAAATGCTGAGCAAGCCCAGTTAACCTCGATTTTGGATCAAGATAGCAAGAGGTAAGAATCTCAGTGACTATGAATGAGGGTTCATTATTCAGGCATGGAAGGCAGGAACTTTAGTCACAAAGACTGCTCACCTGGCTAGCGTTTCAGTAGTAACAGTTTTCAGTAGTAACAGGAAAGACATCAGTAAATAGGGTTGTAAATTGTGGTCAAAAGTGTTATGATGACTGTGATGCTAGTGCATTACTGCGATATGTAAGGAAAAACAGAAGAGCACCTCTTTATAAAGTGACTGAGAATATCAATGTTAGTTGTGATCAGACTGTGTCAGCAACAACAGTTCATCGAGAACTACTCAGAGTGGGATTTTACAATAGGGTTGCAGTGCATAAACAACTCATTACAGAGTTTATGCAGAGTTGGTGTAAAAATCATAGGCACTGGTTTGCAGAATTGTGGAAAAAAGTGATATAGTCAGATGAGTCATCCCTCACCATTTTCTCAACAAGTAGGCAAGTACATGTGTGGTATACACTAAGAGAACTTTACATGCCTGAATGCTTGACCATTACAGTGTGGGGGTCTGGAGGCTCTGTTATGCTATAGAGATAATATTCCTGGCATAGTTAGGGTCCACTTGTCCCCTTACTGGGAAGGGGTCACTGCAAATCATTCCAAAGTTATTCAGAGTGATCAAGGTGTTAAAAGTTATCCAATGTTTTAACATTTTAATACTGATGAGAGTAGTCTTTTCCAGGATGACAATACGCCCATCCACAGGTCACAAAGGGACTATTTTAAGTCTAGTTTGATTGGTTTTATGAGTAAGAAATGTATGTGAATCATATACTATGGCCTTTGCAGTCATCAGATCTCAACCCAATTGAAGGTCATCCAGAGAATTTGGGCTGACGTGTTAGACAACGCTCTCTACCACTATCAAAACAACAAATGAGGCAATATCTTCTGGATGAATGGGGTTCCATCACTCCAGTAGAGTTGCAGATGAAAGTGGAATCCATGCCAAGGTGCATTGAAGCTGTTCTAGTGACTCGCAGAGGCCCAACTTGAAGTTGGTTTTTCCTTTAACTGTCACCTGTCTGAATATATACTGTAAATACAGTGGGTATAGAAAGTCACCAGCCGATCTCAAAATGTTCACCTTTTGTTGCCTTATGGCCTGAAATGAAAAATAAAATAACACCTTTTCCCTTCAAGCACATCTTCAACCATTAAAGCAACAGCGACCAAACCAGCTTTGTTTCACATATTTCTGCTATACCAACTTGAAATGCTTTAACTTGTATCAGCTATGACAACATAAATTTGCACACACTCCACTACCACCCACAACTTATTTTGACTGTATTGAAGTGAGCCCCAGTATTTTAAGTCTAGTTTTATTTTATATTGTTCTCTTATTGGGCATTAAAAAACAGTAGGTATAGGAACTCACCACCCCCTTTCAAAATGTTCACCTTTTCTTGACTTACACCACCTTGTTGACTTTTCGGTTTTATTCACACAGTATCCCAAATATCCAATTGAAAAATCACACAAAAAACACAGAAAATGAATTTAAATAGGAAGAGTAAAATACCCTTTATGGATAAGTGAACACCCCCATGAGTGAATAAATGGTGGAACAACCTTTTGCTTGAAATACAGCCATGAGTCTCTTTGAATATGTCTCTACTAATTTTGCACACCTAGACTGTACAATATTTGCCCATTCTTCCTTGCTGAATTGTTCAAGCTCAGTCAGATTGCATGGTGACCGCTTATGGATTGCACTCTTCTAGTCATTCCACAGATTTTGAATGGGATTTAGGTTGGGATTCTGACTAGGCCACTCAAGGACATTCACCTTTTTGTCCTTCAGCCATTGTACGGTTGCTTTGGAGGTGTGCTTTCATTCATTGTCATGTTGAAGAGTGAACCATCTTCCCATTTTCAACTTTCTGGCAGAGGGCATATTTTTATTTATTTTTTATTTAACCAGGTTAGCCACATTGAGAATAACAATCTCTTTTTCAAGAGGGACTTGGCTAAAAATAACAGCATACAGAAATTACAGTACATAAAATCAAAACATAAAACATAAATTACCATTGTTCCAATTAAGATCAAGATTCAAAACATTTACAGCAACCCATTTCAGTATCTATAATGGATTTGATTTTGGACTTAAAATCAATCATAGTCACTAAACAATTTAATTTTAAAACCTTTTGTATCTCATTCTAGGTGGAAGGTGCACAGCACTGGAATGTTTTTTTTTTACTTCAGTACGTGTCCTAAAATACAGTTATGAAAGCACAAGCAATATTTATCATTACTCTGCTGGACAATGTAAAAGCATAAATAAACTGGGAGCTTTCTAAGAATGGCCTTTTAAAGAAAAATGTCCCAATGGGATAATCTGATTATAGTTAGTGATGGCCAGAGATTTAGAGTGAGTTTGTAAAAAACCTCAAAGCCCCATGGTTTACAGTGTCAAGCATACGTAATGAGGACATAGAGGCATGCATTTACAAGACGTCACCATAATCTAATACAGGAAGAAAGGTAGCATACATAAGGCATTTTCTTGCCTCATAAGAAAAACAGGACCCATTTCTAAAATAAAAATCCAACCGTAACATTTTTTTTAACCAAGTGTAAAATATGCGTCTTACAGGAGAGTGTGCTATCAATTAAAATCCCAAGATTTTTGTATACAGATACAGACTCAATTACATTACCATGCAATGTAGTTAGAAATGGAAGATCTATCGATCTATCGTTTTGCGAAAGTGTTGTGGTCAGATTAGACCAAAATCGAGCTCTTTGGCATCAACTCAACTCGCAGTGTTTGGAGGAAGAGGAATGCTGCCTATGACCCCAAGAACACCATCCCCACCGTCAAACATGGAGGTGGAAACATTATGCTTTGGGGGTGTTTTTCTGCTAAGGGCACAGGACAACTTCACCGCATCAAAGGGACGATGGACGGGGTGATGTACTGTCAAATCTTGGGTGAGAACCCCCTTCCCTCTGCCAGGGCATTGAAATTAGATCATGGATGGGTATTCCAGCATGACAATGACCCAAAACACACGGCTAAGGCAACAAAGGAGTGGCTCAAGAAGAAGCGCATTAAGGTCCTGGAGTGGCCTAGCCAGTCTCCAGACCTTAATCCCATAGAAAATCTGTGGAGGGAGCTGAAGGTTCGAGTTGCCAAACGACAGCCTCGAAACCTTATTGACTTGGAGAAGATCTGCAAAGAGGAGTGGGACAAAATCCCTCCTGAGCTGTGTGCAAACCTGTTGGCCAACTACAAGAAACGTCTGACCTCTGTGATTGCCAACAAGGGTTTTGCCACCAAGTAAGTCTTGTTTTGCAGAGGGGTCGAATACTTATTTCAATATATAACATTTTTGACATGCATTTTTCTGGATTTTTTTGTTGTTATTCTGTCTCTCACTGTTCAAATAAACCTACCATTAAAATTATAGACTGATCATTTCTTTGTCAGTGGGCAAACGTACAAAATCAGCAGGGGATCAAATACTTTTTTCCCTCCCTGTATTTGATAAATATGGTTTTCAAACCATACGACAGTTTCTACTGATATGCCTATAGCTCCGGAAAAAATTAAGAGACCACTGCACCTTTTTCTTTCCTTTCCAAAAAAGTTGAAAAGGAAAGTATTGAGTGAGGAACAGAAGGGTTAAAATTAAGAGAACACTGCAAATTGAACGCTTCTGTTCCTCACTCAAAACTTTCCTTTTCAACTTTTTTGGAAAGGAAAGAAAAAGGTGCAGTGGTCTCTTAATTTTTCCGCAGCTGTATATCCAAGAGTATTTGCTTCATCATTTCATGGTCCACTGTATCAAAAGCCTTTGATAGGTCAATAAAGAGGGCTGCACAGTGGTGCCCCTGGTCCAGACAGACAATAAAATAATATATTACTTGAAAACCTGCTGTAATTGTGCTGTGATTTTTCTAAAACCAAATTGAAAAACTGATAAGATCTCATTTATAAGTAAAACAGTTGCTTACTCACAAGTGATTCTAGGATTTTCGCTAAAACAAAGAGTTTGGAAATAGGTCTATAATAATTTAACAATGTGGGATGTCCTCCTTTTAACAGGGGAATCATAAAGGCCGATTTACAAATTAATGGAATTTCATTTGATCTTAACGAAAGATTAAAAAGATAAGATACAATTGCTGCAATAAAATCAGCAGCAAGCTATAAAAATAATGGATCTAAATTATCAGGACCAGCTAATTTAGTTGTATTTAAAGATTTAAAGGCATCATGTACCTATGAGTTAGTAATTTGTTTAAAACCAATCAAATTATTTCTGATTCGATGACCATCCATAACAGCATTTTCAAGTATTGGGCAGGTATAGTTTAAAGACTAAAATAAAAAATGGAAATAACAAAATGCTGTTATGGATGGTCATCCATCCAAGTAATCAAGCACACAAACTTTGTCAGAGATATGCCTTGAGTGGGTGACAATGCATGGAGGAAGATCTGAAGCACTGGCGTAGCGTGGTGACGCCGGGCCGGGGTGCAAACAGTCCTTATACCCACCCCCTGCACCCCCAACAGCTAGGCCAGTGGTCTGTATATTTATGACCATCTAAAGACTTAATGGTTTTCCAAAACTTCCTAGGATCATTTAGTTTGTTTTCAGTTTCATTTAAAAAGTGCAATGCTTTTGCATTTCTAATAGAAACAGTGCATTTATTCCTAAGTTGCCTAAAAGACAGCCAGTCTAACTCATGTTCAGACTGCCTGGCCTTGGCCCACGCCATATCATGTTGGTGAAGAAGACATGACAGCTCATTCAAAAAACATGCATTGTCACAACCTTTAACCCTGTATTTTCTAATGTGGGCATGTCTATTAATAATTTCCATAAAACCATCGTAAAAAATGTGATGAGCATTCTCTACATCCAGAATAAGGTAAATCTTCTCCCAATCCAACTGAGATAAATCAAGCAAGAAACCTTCCATAAAATGCTTCAAATTTCAATTGATTATAATACGAAGCTTTGTTTTCTCTAATTTAGCCTTTCTAACAGTTGCAACTACACAGTGGTCACTGATGTCGTTTGCAAAGACAGAAGCTGAGGAGTATTTATGTGGAGCATTTGTAAGAATTCAATCTAATGGTGAAGATTTTTCTGGATGTTTTAAATTGAAATTTAAAGAATCATAGTTTGCTTTAAAATCATCTGACACAGGCTGTAACCAGTTCCAATTAAAATCATCAATAAGAACAATTTCCTTATAATTAATAGAAGATATAACACTAATTAAAGAGGGGAGAGCATCACTGGATGCAGAGGGAGGCTTGTAAAAACCAACCACATTAAAATGAAGAGATTTAGAGATCTCCAGGTCAAGAGCCAATAATTCAAATTGTTTACTAATCGACTTGGAGAGTAACACGTTTACATGATACCTACATTATGTATTACTACACCCCCTCCTCTCTTAGGTCAATCTGTCCTATATACAGTTAGGTCCAGAAATATTTGGACACTGACACAATTTTCATAATTTTGGCTCTGTACGCCACCCCAATGGATTTGAAATGACACAACCGAGATGCAATTGAAGTGCAGACTTTCAGATTCAATTCAGGGGGTTGAACAAAAATACTGTATGAAACATTTAGGAATTGCAACCATTTTCTTACACAGTCCCCTTATTTCAGGGGTTCAAATGTAATACAACAAATAAACACGATCATAAATAAAATGTTTTGTTAATTTTTCATACTTTGTCGAGGATCCTTTGTAGGCAATGACTGCTTGAAGTCTGGAACACATGAACATCAACTTCGCTGAATTTGGCTGAATCTGAGCAGACAATAGATCCTGATACACTTCAGAATTTATCCAGCTGCTTCTGTCTTCTGTCACATCAACAATAAACACTAGCGACCCAGTGCCATTGGAAGCCATACATGGCCATGCCATCACACTGCCTCCACTGATGATGTGGTATGCTTCAGATCATGAGCCGTTCCAAGCCTTCTCCATACTTTTTCTTCCCATCATTCTGATACATGTTGATCTTAATTTCATCTGTCCGAAAAATGCTGTTCCGGAACTGGGCTGCCTTTTTTAGATGTTTTTGGCAAAGTCTAATCTGGCCTTTCTATTCTAGATGCTTATGAATGGTTTGCACCTTGTGGTGAACCCTCTGTATATGCTCTCGTGAAGTCTTCTCTTTATGGTAGACTTGGATAATGATATGCCTACCTCCTGGAGAGTGTTCTTCACTTGGCTGGATGTTGTGAAGGGGTTTTTTTTGACCACGGAAAGGATCCTACTATCAACCACCACTGTTGTCTTCCATGGGCGTCCAGGCCTTTTTGTGATGCAGAGCTCACCAGTGCGTTTTTTTTTTTCTCAGAATGTACCAAACTTTTGATTTGGCCACTCCTGTTTGTTGTTCCTGCTTTCTCTCTGATGGATTTTTTTTGCCGCCTAAGGATGGCCTGTTTTACTTGCATTGAGAGCTCCTTTGATTGCATGTTGTGCGTTCACTGCAACAGCTTACAAGTGTGAATGCCACACCTGGAATCAACTCCAGACCTTTTGCCTGCTTAACTGATGAAGAAATAATGAAGGAATAGCCCACACCTGTCCATGAAACAGCTTTTGAGTCAATTGTCCAATTACTTTTGGTCCCTTGAAAAAGAGGGGGTTACATATTAAAGAGCTGTAATTCCTAAACCCTTCCTCCAATTTGGATGTGAATACCCTCAAATTAAAGCTGAGAGACTGCACTTTAAGCCCATATTCATTATTTAACTGTAACTTGAATACATTTTGGTAAACAGACCAAAACCACAAAACGTGTGTCAGTGTCCAATTATTTCCGGACCTAACTGTATGTACTCAATTTCTACACCCTGTGTGTCTGGTCATACGCTATCATTCAAGGGCATTTACCAAAGGTTAGACCACACTGTCTTATGATATGGTGCCAGGAAGCTTTAGATTTAAATGTTTCCTGTAGTTAATATGGGGGACTATGCTTCAGCTCTAGTCTTGGTTAGCTATCCAACCCCCGCAACTTTAGTTTTGAGGATTTAAGTCAGAGTGGGTTGTCGAAATGGTCCCTTACTTTTCCCCCCAGCCTCTCTGCATGCATCTTATGCTTTTGCAATCTCAAATCTCAACTGCTATCTTTATATTGGTAATGCAATTGCATACTCTCATAAATTATTAAATTCATCTGTAACAATAATTTGTTTTCTTTGGAACCATCTATAAAACGGGTCAAAATCCATTATTTAACTGTAACTTGGATATGTTTTGGTAAACAGACAGAATAACAAAACTTGCGTCAGTGTCCAATTATTTCCGGTCCTAACTGTACATTATATCCATTTATGGATATATCCTTATCTAAAACTGATTTACTGAGCCACGACTCTGATAAAACAATTAAATCAGCGTCTGTAGTATTTGACCAGATAAGAACCATATCCATTTTTCCAATTAAGCTACGTACATTCAAATGTATAAAAACTAACCCCGCTCTTAATGTAAATTCAGCAGGAGTGTTTAAAGCAAGATTTTCAAACTTATGCGGGCCAGGATTTGGCAACACATTTCCAGATAAGAGCAGTATAAGAACAATTAAATGCCTTTGCATTACCAATTTGATGGGAATATCTTTGAATTTAAAAAAGCAGTGTGTGTTTACCATATCATTTTCCAGTCCCCTCTACCTTTGTGTATGAAGGAGGTACATATTATACATATGGTTCAGTGATTGGTTTACCATTAATACACAACCTAGACTTTACCACCCCTCCCATAGTCCTTATTTGGAGTCTATGTAGGCCCTCCCCATTTCTTCACAGAGCCGTTATGTTTTACTGGGATATTTGTTTGGTACATAGACGAACACCAAGGGGGAGGGGGGTAGTTGGACGTAATCTGTTTCAGGTCCTGGTGTGTAGATTGCTGATCCGCTGTTGGCTGCTTCTCCCGAAACCCTCAGCCCACCTCCTGCACTCTACACTTTTTTCTCAACAGTGTTCATGATGCAACAATCTTGTAAAATCTTAAGGCACATAAGTGGAATCAAGGTTAAAAGGTCAGCAGAAAGGGTCAGTGACAGCAACAGCTGCAGTTTCTCCTCAATAATATGTTGATATTTTGCACTGTCTATTTTTCCTTCTATTGTGACAAGTGTCCCAGTCCCTGCTGAACAGAAAAGCCCCCACAACAGAATGCTGCCACCACCGTGATTTACTGCAGTCATGGTGTTCTTTGATTGGAAAAATATATTGGGTTTACCCCAGACATAATGTTTTGCATTCAGGCCAATTTTGGTCTTATCTGACCACCTCAATTTTTTCCACTTGGCCTCAGAATCTACAATGTGCTTTTTGGCCAAGCTTGAACAAGAGATGATGTTGCGTTTTTCTTGCCGCCCTCCCATTGAGGCCAGATTTGTGGAGCGTGTGATGTTGTGGTCACATGTACACATTGACCAGTCTTTGCCATAAGGGCCTGAAGCTCCTTCAATGTAGCCATTGGCTTCTTGGTAGCATCTCTGATCAGTCTCTTCCTTGCCCGGTCATCCAGTTTGGAGGGACGGCCTGATCTACGCAAGGTCTGGGGGGTGCCATTCACCTTCCAGGAAGGTGGTTGGTTAGACCTCAGGAATTGCAATTCTAGTTTGTAATTGCAATTCTAAGGGGAGGTGTTCACTTATCCAAATTGGGTATTTGACAGTTATAATTTTAATTAATTTTCAGAGATTTTAAAAAACAAAATCAGATGGATATTCTGGTTTACTGTTTGTAAATAAAGACGGAAAAAGTCAGATTTTTATGTGTTTTCATTTCGGTCTGTAAGGCAACAAAAGGTGAACAAGGGGGTGATGACTTTCTATACCCACTGTATTCTTCATAGATTAGTGATACGCTGTACCAAGAAACGTAACAAACAGTGACTAAAAACTGCAAATGTAATGTGGGTTAGATGAACGCCTAAGATACATATGTACAGTCAACTCAATAATTATTGTCTCCTTTCATGAAACTGAGCAAAAGTGAATGCAAAAAATGTAATATAACTGAGTAAGATTTTTAAGATTAAATTATACCAAACTTAAATTCAGCAATCCTGAATTTAGAGGTGTGAATAGATCAAAGTAATAGTACTCAACTGTGTTCACTATTCAAGTGAAGTTCCTAATTAAAACCTAAATAACCAGAAACAGATTTCATCTCAGCAAATCAGTACATTCATTCTATTGTTTAATGTATTGCTTCTTGCTAAAAATGACTTCAGGAATCAACTTCCAACTGCTGTTTTTGGCTAGGTCTAGATGCTAACGATTAAGATTATTGATTTGAACCTTGCTTACTGAAAACAGTGGCTGTGGGAATAAACTATTGAGATCTGTGGCAAACAATCTTTACTGTAGCCTACTCTTTTTAGATATGACTACTGACATTAAATCGGCAAGTTTACTACATTTGCTTGTGCAATGGGGAGAGAAACAGGGAACAGACACAGGGCCCTGGTGAGTGTTTTATTAACTTAAAGAGAAAGGTGAGCGGAGGTGAAGGATACATCAAAAGACAATCCCCTATTATGGGGAGGTGGCTATGACTCCACCTCCATCTTGTAGCCTTCTCTGGTCCATATTCTTCGCTTCTGGCCTTGGCCCCGAGCTGCTCCCTGGGAGACCTCAAATACTTCCCCATACAACGTCCCAAATGAAGGCAGGTGTGTACGGGCGGGGCTGGCTGATCTTCCAGAAGCTACCGGCTGGCTGTTTGTGTTGGGGGCATTTTGGTGCAATGCTGATTTGTGAAATATAGGCGTGTTCACACCAAATTTGCTAAACATGCAAGATAATTAGGGATCTGTCTGCCTGTGTACTGTATATTGGACATAACCAAAGTGTATTTTTATCGATCTTTAAACAGCTTAAATCAGTTACTTTTTTGTTATTTGGACTACTGAACATTTAGTAGAACCAACAGTGGCATCCTTCATACAACAAATGACCAGATTTAATGGAAAGTTAAGTTAAAATATCATTGGAAAAATGTATTTCTACTGGTAAACGTGTAAATTATGAAGGTATAACAGCAACCTAAGTTTTGTAAGCTTTTGCAAATTTGTAATTAGTTTTGTAGTTGTAAAAATTATCTGCAAACTTGTCATTCATTTTGTAATTGTTAAAAAGATTTTCATACTTATAATTAATTAGACATTTGGAATCATGAAACTCAGTAATTACACTAGCCAATGTTAAATATACACACAGAGTTTTGAAATCAAATTTTGCAAGACCTGTGACAAAATGATTTTAACTTATAAATCACTGTCTGCGGTGGTATGTTTTGCCGCATTTGTGAGCAGAGTTACTCATGAGGACTCTGATTGACATGGCATAGCTTTTTCTGACTAATGAACTGACTGCTTGGTGAACGCATCACATTTTCAGCTTTTAACAAATCTGAGTTGATTCTGAAACACCCAGCGCCTGTGTTTCAACTCATAGTGATGCAGAGGAGGAAAAAGTTCACAAATCTTTTTTACTAGTACAAAAATAATGACAAATTTGCAAATTTTTTGCACAAGTTTGCTGATCTTTTTGACCCTTACAAAACTTGTCGCTGTTTTATTGTCCAAGTAAACTGTGGTAGTGACACGAAGCTGACACAAATGTATCATTGCTAACATCAATTATTAGCACATAATAGGGGAAATTCAACAACATAATCCTCAACACGATCTAGGGGCAAATTTGCATGTGCAATAGAACTCAGAACTATAGACTTCCTCTGTATTAATCTTTTCATAGCATTCCACAAGTTCCAGCATTCATAGGAAAAGTAGATATCGCTTCCCTACAAAATGGTGATCGGGGAATACAATAGTAATAATATTTAGCACACAAGCGATAGACACTTTTTAAATTAATAGTTATTTCTGAAGCACCAACATTGACCATGCCCATGTTATGTTCTGTCCCTGGCTGTACTAATTACAAGCAAGGGCAGAAAAGCGCTCATTCTTGATTTGTTTGCCTTGTGCTAGGATCCAACACACCCATACGTGGGTACATGTTTCATGGGTAAATACGATGTTCTGTATATTACAGACATGTTGATTCCGCTAATGCCAGCAAACAGGAATATTAACACACATTTACTAGTAGAAATAACATTTTTCAAATGATAATTTTCTTTTGACAAGGAAGTTCATGCCGTTTCACCGTTTGCCAAGCAGATTACATTGCTGAATTTGTGTCTATTTAAGCTGTTTAAAGACTGATAAATACACTTCTGCTCATGTACAATATACATTAAACAGGCAGACAGACCCCTATCATGAATGTTTAGGCTCCAATGCTGTAGTTCACTTGCAATTTACCAACAGTAAGCTTATCTAGAAAAAGTGGCTATGTGTTTTATATAATGATTACTAGCCAGAGATCTCAATAGTTACTGCAGCTTCAAAACCCACCCCAAAAGAAACAGTTCCCAAATAATTCCCAAAGCAAATGTTTGTTAAGCAATAAACAAGACAAAGTAATGGAATTAACTTATTTGCCATCTTGGTCCTGTATAAACAATTGTGGTCCAAACACAATTAGTAAATGCATTCTTCAATCCATATTTCTGTGCATTTCACCAGGATATTGGCAAGAAGCTAATGCAGTTCCCACTTTCTCTGAAATCATCTTCATTAGCCTACTTTTGGTTCAAACATGTATGATTTAAAGATCACCATGTCACTATGAAAAATTTGGAATCTGAAATCAGACTTTATAATCTGAAAAAAAATTTTTTTCAATTGAGATTAAAGCCAGGGCTGACAGCCAGGCCATCGCCATCCTTACATACACTCACTGCAAAAAGCTAGCCAGCTAGCAAAGCTCAAGTGTGAGAAAACAAGATATGGCCCGGTATTGGCTCTGAATTTGTGACGTATACTTTAGTCAAGAGGAATTCATAGTTCGAATTTACTTGCTTTACCATTAACGATGTGCATCATCCCCAAATAGGTTTTTTGCTCAGTGGTTCTTGCACACGAAAGTTTAAAGCCAGTGAATCTGAAAAGACATCTGCAAAAGAAGCATCCCTTTCATGTTGTGAAATCAACATGTTTTTTCCGCCAAAAGGAAGCAGAGCTACAGCTCCAGAAAAAATTAAGAGACCACTGCACCTTTTTCTTTCCTTTCCAAAAAAGTCGAAAAGGAAGGTTTTGAGTGAGGAACCGAAGGGTTAAAATTAAGAGACCACTGCAAATTGAATGCTTCTATTCCTCACTCAAAACTTTCCTTTTCAACTTTTTTGGAAAGGAAAGAAAAAGGTGCAGTGGTCTCTTAATTTTTTCCGGAGCTGTATGTGCTATTAAAATAGTCCTCTTTTAACTCCTCTTTTAACTCACATCCCAGGAACACCAGGCTGTTCGCCACAAGACATGTGGCGAACAAGCGATGGGCTTGGAACATAAAGCCCTGCTGTCCCATATCGAGATAAGGTGGCTTTCGCGGGGGAAAGTTCTCACCCGCCTGTTTGAGCTGCGTGATGAGGTGCGCATTTTCCTGATTGAGTCTGGGTCCCAACTCGCAGGCCACATGACAGATCCCAAATGGTTGGTAAATCTTGTGTTTATTCAACAAACTTAATGTACTTAACTAATCACTACAAGGCACAAATACAAATATAGGCCTATTGTCGTTGTCTGATAAAATTGATGCATTCACAAAAATGTTGGAGAGATGAGCTGTGCAAGCTAAAGGCGGCAGCGTTGTAATGTTTCCCGGGCTGGAAGAATTCATGGAAGACAATGAACTGGATCTCAGTAACATGACGGAAACAATCACTTCATATCTTCAAGGCCTTTTGGATCACTTTATGAAATACTTCCCAAATGAGACAACTCCACAACGATATGACTGGACACGACAACCATTCACAGCAACTGGGGATCATCTGTCATCTGACCTGAAGGATGCACTGATGGACCTGTCCAGTGAACGGACCTTAAAGGCAATGTTTGCCACAACGACACTTGCTGAATTCTGGATTTCAGTTTCAGAGGAATACCCATGACTATCCAAACCAAAGCAGCGATGGATGTACTGATTCCATTTGGATCAACCTACTTATGTGGGGCAACATTTTCCACATTGACATGTATTTAAAACAAATACACATCACGTCTCAATGTGGAGGATGATCTCCGAGTTGTCATTTCGATGATCAAACCCAGAATGCAGCTGTCGTGCTCCAAAAAGTAGGCCCACCCATCTCACTAAAAGTTGCTCAGACTTCACTTACCAATTAATAAACATACCTGAGAGAACAGGTCATTAATATGTAATAGTTGATAAGGGATATTTTATTAGTTATCTTAAAAAAATCTACTGAACGTGTCTACGTTTGTGTCGCATAGTTTGTGGCCTTATGCTATGTGCGCATGCTTGTGCGGGGGTCACGAAAACATTTTTTGGGGGTCACGAGTGAAGAAGTTTAACTCCCTGAATGTAAGTACCCCATATTTGGGGTACCTCTTTTACTTAATTAAATTCATTCTTATACGAGTACAGTAGGCCCTGTCTGGGTATCTAGGGTTTCTGCTGAAAGCTGAGAGTCTTTCCAGCGGTGCCTTCCAATCTTTGGTGTGACTCACTAGCATAGAAATCTACCATTTTGTTATTACACATAAACTATTACAGGATTAATTGGGATTACTGTGTGTACAGTATACTTCTGAATCATTAAAACAGTAGATCAGGGTTTTGTTTCACCAGGGCCCTGTATTTTACAATGGATACACCCCCTCCCTGAAAAACAGAAACAACTCCTAAACCACAGTTATTACCATACTCTTTCAATGTGCTGTAGTTTCTGTATCATTATATATTTTTTGGAGGGATAAGGGGAGCTTGACTGGCTTTTGCATGCAACGGTTTAACTGACAGTCAGTACAGTTCAGTTGTGTTGGGAGGACAGTTATGGCTGAAATCGTATTAGTCCATTTACATCTTGATTAAGAACCCCTGCTCTGGAGGGCCTTGAGGCATCATACAATTGTCCCACCTATTACAAAACAATTTGTGATTGGTTGATTCTACTGTTATTCCAAAATGCTGCTCTAATTGAACTCAATGTCAATGACGCTGGCTGGTGCCTTCTATTCAAAGCCTGAGGGCCTTGCCAATGAGCGTTGAGCACAGCTAGATAATTTCTACCAAGATACCACCAACGAAAAATTCTGATTAGATATTTTTTTTGTCTTGGATATTAACCCTTCTTTTTCCAACACAAACTGAAGAAATTCAATAGGAAGATCATCACAATTAAGACAAAAAAAGATTGAATCAATGAAAAGATACTTGCAAATTATAGTATATAAAATACAGCTCTGGAAAAAATCAAGAGACCACTGCACCTTTTTCTTTCCTTTCCAACAATGTCGAAATGGAAGGTTTTGAGTGAGGAACAGAAGGGTCCACTGCAAATTGAATGCTTCTGTTCCTTACTCAAAACATTCCTTTTCAACTTTTTTGGAAAGGGAAGAAAAAGGTGCAGTGGTCTCTTAATTTTTTCCTGAGCTGTATACATAGATTTGTATCTATCCTTAGGCCTTCTCTGAGGGCGTAGAGGGCCATGACAGATCCCCAGTGCTGTATATACATATGAAGACGGGTAACAAACTAAAGGATAAAGCTGAATAAATGAGTGGAGGACATTAATGAATGCAGATGTTTCCATACAGGTGTACTGCATGATACAATTAAGCAATTACCACCCTATCATGATTTGTGGCATGATTTTGGATCAGGATGTCAAGAGAAAAGGATCTAAGTGACATTGAAAGATGGTTCATTATTGGTTCACTTCAGGTTGGCAATGCCCCCACCCACAAGGCACAAGGGATTACTGAAAGGTTTGATGAGTATGAAATGTGAATCATATGCTATGACCTTTGCAGTCACCAGCTCTCCACACAATTGAACACCTATGGGAGATTGAGGACTGACGTGTTGGCTTTACAAAATCATCAACAAAAGACCAAATGAGGGAATATCTTTTGGAAGAATGGTGTTCCATCCCTACAGTAGAGTTCCAGAGACTCAAAGAATCTATGCCAAGGCACATTAAAAATGTTCTGGCACCTGGTGTAGGCCCCACACCTCACTGTGACACTTAATATTGTTTGTTCCTTTAATTTGTCATCCGTCTGTATATGTACAGTACAAGTCAAAAATTTGGACACCACTACTCATGCAAGGGTATTTACTTAGTCTCGCTGTATTCCACATTATAGAATAATAGTGAAGACATCAAAACTATGAAATAAAACATATGGAATTATTTAGTAACCAAGAAAACAAATCAAAATACCTTATATTTTACATTTTCCGAAGTAGTCACCATTTGCCTTGATAACAGCCTTGCAAACTCTTTGCATACTGTCAACCAGCTTCACAAGGTCATCACCTAGAATGCATTTAATTGACAGGTGTTCCTGAATAAAACATATTTTGTGGAATTTATTTTCTTTTTAATGTGTTAGGCTGGGTATACAGAGGGTGACCAGGTAGGGTGGGTATACAGAAGACCATCATTAGGCCTGTACTGTAGTCTGTATTTTGGCAAGAAAAGTTCAAGTAAGCAAAGAGAAACAACAGCCCATCATTACTCTAAGACATGAAGGTCAGTCAATCCGGACAATGTCAAGAAAATTATAAGTTTCTTCAGGTGCCACAGGAAAGGAAGACCCAGAGTTACCTTTGTAGCAGAGGATAGGTTCATTAGAGTAACCAGACTCAGAAACTGTCAAATAACTGCAAATCAGATTGCAGCCAAAAATAAACGTTTCACAGAGTTCAAATAACAGACACATCTCAAAATCT